>VZTL01009403.1:0-53709 GCA_013400535.1 Scopus umbretta
TTTGCAAATCAACCTCTATTAACGTGATGGCCTGCTCGGAGGGGACGGCAACCCGGGGAGCCGGCACGGCGGTTTGGGCTTCCCTTGGTTCTTACCGCAGCAGGGGGTTAGCCTGCTCTTCATCGGCCGGGCTGCCCAGGCACCCCTGGGTGCTGGCCACGCCGCCCTTGCACCCCCTTGATGGGGCGGGGGGAAAGCGGGGTGCGGGACCTGTGCCCCCGCCTCGGCGCTGGGGGTGCTCCGGCCCTGCGGCTGCGCCGCGTCGAGCGGAGGCATTAAAGCAGTATCTAGCAATAACCGAATTATTAAGAACCCGGTATCTTTGGACGAAAGGTACGCTCCGTCTTAAAAATAGCTCGGCAGCGAGGTTTTCTGATTCAAGAACGGGATCAAGTTCTAATTGGAGGGTCGCCGTGGGCAGGCTGCGGGCAGCTGGAAGAGCAGCGGGCAGCGGGCGGCTGCAGAGGCCGACAGCCCCATCTGCGCCCGCTCTGCAGAGGGACACGGGAGACGATTTCATCCAAGCGGAAAAAAAGGGAGGGTGGCGTGCGCCATTCCCGGGAGAGGGGTGACAGCGGCGTGCTGCCGCGGCGGGGCCCGTCCCCAGGCTGCTGGCTTCCCTGCAGGGCTGGGAAAGGCAGCCGGGTGCCGGGGCTGGGACTTCCCTCCAAGGCAGCAGGTGCCAGTGGCTGTTATCAGTCGATCCTTTGCTGCCGATATCCCCGTTCTGGTTATTTCAAGGACGCGGCGACTACAACACTCCATCACACCCCCCCGTAAACAGCGTGCTTTTCCCCCAACAGGCGTGCAATGTCTAGAGATACAGCCCTGTGTGCCTGGTTTCCCTTCCCCTGGGGGCTCCCTCAGCATCGGCGAGGGTCCCCCCGCGGCTCTGCTGGCCGGAGGGCAGGAAGGGCTGGGAAAGCTCCCGTGCTGGGTGCCAGTCCCGTGCCTGGAAGAGCAATCCCACCCCTGCTACCAAGCTGTACGCTGGGAAGGAGAACGCCGGCGCTGCCGCGGTCCGCGTTAGCGCTGAATTTTGCCAGGCGGAGGAGATCTGGCAGCGCAGGCTGCCTGGCTGCGCTTGCTCACGTGAAGCTTTCCCCGGGAATAGCTTCCTGGTAAAGGACCGTTGCCTACACCCAGCAGCTGGGCTCTCTCGGGGCAGCTGATGCCGGGTTTCTGGCAGCGGGGACGTGCTGCCTCGCGTGCAGGGGCTGCCTCACAGCTGGAGGGGTCACCCCGCGCCCGCTCCCCGCTGGCCCTAACGGCCCAGGATGCTGCCGACTCGGAGGCAGAGGCACGGAGGCAAGCCTGGTTCAGCCTGGTATTGTGGGAATAGCCGCGCGTCTCCCCCTTTTTACACTGCATCTCTTGTAAGAGAAGCTCCCCAAAGCGCTTCACAGTGACGTTAGGTATTGGCAAAAGAGTGGGAAAAAATCATTCTACCTGTGGTTAATAGGCTTTGGTTGCATCAGCTCGGTCCCTCTCGATATCAAATTAGTATTAACTTGTACGCAGGAGTACGTGACACGCAGCAAACGAGGCCTTTCACCTGGATACCTGCAGAAAGGGAAGTGGGGGAAAAACACTCTTTAACCAAGGATCTTCCCTGAAGGACAGGAAAGCGTGTCGTCGCCTTGTCAAGAGCGGGATGTTTTTGTGCCTGACTTAGTGCAGCGCTTACGCTGAGCGTGAACTCGAGTCCTCGAGTCGGCTGCTTTAGCCAAGAGGAGGAAATGTTTCTTCAGACTTTACACCCCTACAGTTAATGGTCCTGTTTCACTGTACCAGCACAACACAGTTGCGCTCCTTTTGTAGAGACCACAGGGCGACTGGCTCTTGGTGGTCATACTGAAGTCTTATGTCGGACTTTGGAGTGTGTTATAGTTAATCAAGCCCCAAAAGCACCCTTGGCAGCAAGTTACTTAACACAACCCACTGAATTTCTTAGAAAAAAAGAAAAAAGTATTCCCTAAGCCTTAGTTTGTTCATATGACTTTCTTCCAAAACCAGAGGAAATAGCAGAACAGCAATTTTTTCGGTCAGTAGCTCTAAGATGAAACTTGCAGCCAAAATATTAAACGCTCCACCATCGGTCTGAGTCAACTGTTTACTTCCCCCAATAATCACCTATTTACACCACAAATAAGAAACAATAATTTAGGTTCTGTGTCTTTCGGGCCACGGACGTGTCCAAGTTCTTCAGGAGATGAGGTTATAGAGCACATTACTGCAGGATTTCCCGTGTCCGAGCCCTGGATGAAGAGTGAGTGCTCTGCGACTGTGAAGGACTGACCCCTCTGAAATTTGTGCCCCAAACCAGTAGAAGCTACGGGGTTAAATATGATGAAATGTGTTTCACCAGGGAGCTGGACCAGCTGATAGACTTGATACTAACTTCTAACTGTGAGTAGCCACAACTTTGGCTGTGACAGTAAAACGCATCTTACAAACCCACAAAAGAAATCAGCTGCTAAATGCAAATATCGGGAAGAAATCAAAATATTACAACTTCCCACAGATCGATTTATTCGGCAGCACGTCTAAATACCTGTTTTTCTTTTCTTTCCTTGAGCAAGAGGCATAAGCTGAAAAAGGCATTACTTTTCAGGGGTCTCAAAACTGCGTGTGCTGTTACAGCAGACATTGCGGGGCCGGCTGTTGGCAGCGCATTAGGACACTTTGTTCTGCAGAGATTGTCCGAGGTTTTGTTTTGCCTCTAATTGTCTCTATAGAGAAGGGAAAGCCTCTGCAGAGAGGCTTTAAGGCAGCATCTCCGCTGCCTATTAATTCCCGAGATCTCCCTAACTAGCTTTGTTTCCTCCGCAGAGCTCGGCGCTCGCTTTTGCCAGAGCACGAAGCTATGCATGCGCAGCGTTTGTCACTTGGTTAAAGCCAGCATTTCCCTACCGCTGCAGACAAGGCCGTCCTTTATTGGCTACAGAACGAGATAACGGCCTTAATCTTCCCAGTAACACGTGAGTTTTCATGTATCACTTTAATCTGCGAAACACTGGGGCCGAGTGTACCGTCACATGCCGATTTTACTTTTCTATGAGCGAGTGACTCCCCGGCTCAATGATGGATTGTTTGCTCGCTTTTAACAACAGTCAAGATGGTGAATGCCCCGGGGTGATAGACAGTGTGCAATGGGAACGGCAGCAAATCTGATGGCCCAGTTCAAGTTCACCTGACAAAGCTGAAGCAGTCTGCACGCAGCATTCGAGAAAGGATTATTCACACTAGCATTATATTTTTGAATGCATTTTTCTTCCTGCGCAGCTGCCCAGCTCCCCAACACTGAAGGTTTATGCACCATAATAAAGAGATTTAATTTTTTTTTTTTTTCTTCTCCTGCTTCTCCCTCTTTACACCTAGTTCTAATCGGCCAGCGCAGTGATAGGGCATCTTTCCAAACAACTCGGCACAAACATCACCTAGAAAACAATAGCATTGCTAAAAAGCGGGAACAAAAGCCTAAAAATCTCTGCTGGCTGCAGAAACAAAAGCGGAGGGTTTTGTTAAAGCTAACTCTCTGCTGGGGACCCATCTTTTTGTGGAACTTTGACGCTCTGTTCCCTTTCTCATCGGGAAAATCTCCCCAAAGAAACGATCCCAGCCTTTGAGCTCGGGGGCAGCAGGACGTCAGGGCTTTGGAGGAGAGGGGGAGAATCTGAAATGAAGGCAGCTTTTCACTGCTGATGGAGCGGGAAAGCTACCTACCATTTTTCACGTTAAGAACCCCGTAACACACGTGGGAGTGCACGTGCGCGCACGTATCCTGGAGGTGCTGGCACAGTCTTGGAAGAGCAAAAGCTAGGTCTCGTCATGGTTTCTTTTGGCTGGAGAGGCAGCAACAAATGTTCGCTCCAGTCCTGTGTGTTATTCCAGTCGTATGTGGTACTGCTGTTAAGGGGACTAGGGGTAACTGTTGGCTTGAACTTGCCCAGAAGCAGTTTTTCTGCCTGCCGGTTAGGCTACTAACACCAGGAAAGATGTGCCAGAAGAATACAAGATCACTCTCATTCTCCTGCAGGAACAGAAAATCAGCTGCAACCTGTAGATGCAAAGATATGCCCTCTGCTTTTAATCAAAATCTGCAATGCATCCCTGACAGCGGCAGCAACAAACACCCTCCTGTGAGCTCACGCAGGTTAATCGCCCATGGGAGACGAAGGTTGAAGCCCACTCATCCTGGCTAGGTAACTCGTTCAAAGTCTGTCCACAGTAGATGTAAAATGGACAGGTTTTTTTTGTTGTTTTTTTTTTTTTTTTTAGGACAAAATGCATTAGTCAGTGTATTTGATTTGAAAATATGTCTTTCATCACAGTCTGAATTTGGGTAATATTGCGAATAATTTTAGGTTTTTTTTATTTCAACCAGACTCTCCAGTTGGCTTGATTCAGCACTGAAGGGGTGCAGCATTCCGTGTGAGGAGCTCCCATCCCCTCTTTTTTTTACGGCTGTTTTCTCTACAGCGTACGTATACATTATCTGACCGCGCCAGCTGGTTTGACTCTTTTCAGCTAACCAGCCTGTGTGGGAAAAAAAGTAAGATTTCAGCTGTCCAGCTCAAATTCACAAAGTTGGGAGGGCACTGCTTTCCTCTGTGTGCTTCTGCAAGTTACTGAGACAGAGTAACTCTACCCGCTGGGTCGCTGGGAGGTAGGTGAGTGGTTATCAGTATGTGAATTGCCGTAGGCGTCGAAGGAGGTGACATGAATGAATTGCAAGCTTTAGTTTAAAAAACAAACACACACACACAACACACAACAAAACAACTACAACAAAATAAAAATCCACACAAGACTGTTTCGTTAAAAGGAAAAGGCTGCAGCTGCCTCTAACCCAGGCGGGCACTACTGAAGCCTGTGGCCGGCGTACATGCCATGGGCTGTTCAGTCCTGGTGTTAAAAAGCAGGGGCTCTCCGAGTATGCTCGATGACAGCCACAAACAATAACAAAAACACTGCTAAAGAGTTGGAGTTCAAGGCCCAAGTTGCAGCTGTGTGATAGTCAAGTGTGTTCCCAGCACAGGTGGAGTTGTCAAGAACCGCCCCCGCCACGCAGGTACAAATTTAGTCTTTGGCTGTGTGAGTGGAGCCGGGTGGGAGGACCAGCGTCTTGGTGTGGGCCGTTGGTAGGAGCACATTATTTTCTGGGATGTGCCAGAAAAGCAGCCGGTTGGAAGTTCTGCGGGCTGTGCCTCTACCAGCACCGAGGCGCAACCCATCGGACGCGTCGTCCTTGCTACCAGCAGCTAACTGCGAGTCTCCTTCCGTCTGCTTCTGGCGGGGACTCGGCTGAGCAAGGCGCCGCTCCTTCCCGAACACCTCCCACCTCGCAGCTCCGTGAGGCTGGATGACAGAGGCTCAAAGGGAGCGGAGTGCTTCGCCTGCCGGGGTGGAACCAAAACTGGCACTGAGGCTGTTTACGCTGTGCTTATTAGGACTCCTCCCCGAACCGCTCCTTCGTACGAGCGGCTACGCTCACGTCCAGTGAGATTATTTGGGGGAATTCGTTTCAGACTATAGACCACAGCCACCACATCTGTGGTGCTCACAGTTTCATTACAGGCAGAAGAGACACGCTGCCCTTAAGTGAGAACCGTTCTGCTCTTGGGAAAGTCTTCTGAGAGTTTGTTAAATGTAGCAGACCTAAATTACTCATGTGAAGCACCTCTTGGTTCAGGAACACTATTTCTTCCTTGCAGAGCAGCAGAGTTTTCTTGGCTGTTGCAGTTGTAACTGTATTTCCACCTGTTTAGATGTTGTGTGGTCACATACGCACATACACACACACCTCTGAAAGAAACTTTGTTATTTTTGAAGCAAACCAAACCATTACCATTTGTTCCCTGAAGCATCTACACAAGTTGTTCCAAATTTTACAGAGGGTTGAAATACAACTCTCCGCTTCTGTCTCACTCCATCTCACATTCCATTTCCAAAGAGCAGACGGTGCCTATTGCCCTTACTGGGTCTGAATGGATTAGAAGTTTATGCAGTCTTGTAGTACACCTCTAGCCGAATTCGGGAGGCTGTTTTCTTACTCTTCTTACGTTCTTCTGTTAATTCTTACAGATGGCTTTAACAACATGAGGTTCAGACGGTACACAAGACAGTAACGCGGCACTACCAGCCTGGGTCCAAAGACCAGAACTTGCCAAACTCGTAATGACTGACTCGACTCACACGGGCAGCGTCTCCCTGGCCCTGTTCTCAGAAAGACAAGGTGCTCCTAGAGGCGTGTAGGAGAAAATACCGTCCAGCTGATGGGCCAGCCTTTGTGTGACTGTCTAGCACGAGTCTACATTGGCAGCTCTACCGAGGGTCTCGTTAAAGAAAGGCAGCGACAGATTTCATTGCACTCCACGTGTTGATTATTAAAGAAGTAATAAATTCCCTTCTTCCCGAAGTTGGAGCGTGAAACGTCTTTGCTGTTAAGAGAATGAATCTGGGGGTCTGTGAGGTAGATGAGGCCTTTTCCGTTACCCGTCACCCAACCTGTGGAAGAAAGGATACACCTCGGTATCGAACATCACAGCCTTTGTGTTATCGCACTCAGGACTGTCTGCTTGGCACAGCCCACGCTCTCTTACTTCAGCGATTCCCAGTGTGCACCTACATCGGCAAAAGCAGAACCCTAAGAGGTACATCACGAATATCTAATGAAACGAATATCCCAAAGATGCCTGGGTGCTAAAGGTTGAGTCTGAAAGCTCTGCGTCCTGAGCTTTTAACCAAATAATTCTCCGTTAGCTGAATAGGGGACCTTTTTTTAGGCTTGCCAATTTTAGGAAGGAAGGAAGCGTGACAAAACCCACTGCCTCTCTTAGTGGTTCTCCTTTAGAGGGTTCCCCTAGACACGTCCTTGCAGACCAGCTTTAGTCTAATGGGACGCAGATCACTCCATGGCACGAAGCCGCGGCACGCTTGGGAGCAAGCGGCTTACGTGCTCTTGCTGCGATGCAGCGGAGAACAAAAGCACTGCTCGAGGCAGAAACACAGCTCCACACACCTCCCTCACGTCATGTCATTTCGATGCAGTACATCCTTTATAGAGCGTATTCTGCAACGTGAGAGGACATGCGAGAAATGAAGTTCACCGTAACACAAACCTTGCAGATCAACAACAACGTCTGTTCCATTGGAGAACTCGTAGGAGAAATGGCCGTAGGCCAGACCGTACTCTGTGGCTTTGTACTCGTTCTTCACTACCTTCGTGTTATTGGACAGCTTCACAAACTCCCCAAGGATGTAGGGCTCCACGCTCACGCATCCTTTTATGGTTCTGTCTTCCAGTATCTGAAAACAGAGAGTGTTAATGACAGTCATGCAAGCAGAGATGCGAAAACAAGGATGCTAAAGCTCCTCTAACTGAAGTCTTGTTTTTTCCTCCTAGAACTTTCCGTCATAAGATGGATGGAAAGAGTCTTCATGTTAACCCTCTGCTGATTCAAAACACAGGACATTTAGATGAGGAGCTCACATTTAGCTAGAACAAAGGGTGGTACGAGATCCAACACGCAGTCAGCCTGACAGGGCAAACTCCACGAGCAACGGATTCTAGAAATACCTAGTTTGTCCAGCAAATAGGAAACTTCTTGCAGGAGACTATGTCTAAAGAATAAGCTAGAAAGCTGAAAAGATTTGGGTAAACCTGCATCTGGTTTATTCTTCAGTGTGTAAATAACCAGTGGGAGGGTTTTGGATTGTTTTGGGTTTTTTTTTTGTCACTTCTATGTTCAGAGACTTGTAAGTGCCAGGTTACCCAGATGCAGCTCCTGCCTCTAACAACCAGGCTGGGTGCTGGCACAGCAGGGCCATTCGTCTCGTGGCTTTGCGTGCCGTCCTCACAACCATCATGCAGAAGAAAGGGGACAGAAGCAAGAGCTGTCCTGGCTACAGTTACCTGAAACACACAAGGCCAGTATGATCCGTGTGTTAAGACTTGAGGGCATGTCTAATGCACCCACCTCAAACTCCATGTGTTCAGAACCACGTGGGCAAGCAAGCATCTCCCACCATCGAAAGCGGCTGTTGCTTTGGTTGAGTGCTGGGCACTGTAGCAGCTGGTTTTTCTTGTTTAAAGAGACTAACCCCAAAGTGCTTTTTCCTGAAACTTTTAGCTTGGAGCTCCTTGTTTTTTCAACCCCCTCAAGCGAGAAAGAGTAGTTCTCGTGACTTTGCTGCACCGTCTTCCCTGTCTCTCGGATAACTNCGATCATCAATATTTAAGAATTGTGAATTCAAAGTTAGAACAGGCTCAGGGCTTCACGGATGAACAGGGGAAAAGAGACCTGTATCTTGAGGCGACACTAGAACGAGCTTGGCTTCCCTAGCCTAGAGAACAGAGGGGATGTTCTCGCTGCTCCTTCCTTAAATCTAGGCCTCGAAGAAGTTGCAAGAAAGACAGTAAATATAAATTGACTCATTTTAGGTTAGAAAATAGCAGAAATTTTCCAGACATCAAGAGAGCAGTTCTAGAATGATTTCTTATTGAAAGCAACGAAGGTTAAAACACAAAACACAACACGGCTGCTTTTAAGATTGGACTTAATGCGTATAAAAAGAGATTATGCAGTGTTGTTGCCTGTGATATCAGGGCAGTGGTCCTGATGAGTCACGAGACGGTCCTTTCCAGTCCTGTGTTCCTGAAATTTTCAGCATCGTGCAGAAAAGGCCTCAAAGTTGTCCTGCAGCAAATCAACTTGTCTGCAAGAACCTCACTGGCTGAGTTCTAGAGAGCTTTAGACATTTTTGTGGTGCTCAGAATGGGTCACTCTGCTGTTCAGATCTCATCACTACCCCTGAAAATAGATGGTCGTGTACTGTTAAGATGATATAAAAGGCTGGGTAACTCCTGGGCTTCGTTTACAGATGAGTTTCTGACTCCTAACAGGACATGGCATCTTTTCTGCCAGTTCACCCATGAACTTGTAGCTCTGCAAGTGGGCGTCTTCTGCCCTGAAATGAGCAAATGCAGCTACCAGGTAAGATCACATCAATGACAGCGTGTCATCTAGAGGTGGCTTAACTGCTAGTATTTTAAAATCAGAATTGACTTAAGACACTTTTCCCATCAATTCCTTTGTATTGCTTAGAAGACAGTTCTTACCAGGAGCACTGCAGATGGGATATAAAAGATTTGGGTGGGGACCTTTTGCTCATACAGCCTTTTGTTGAATTCCGTCACGTAGTACTGGGCAGTCATTTGCCGTTCCACGTCACTGAAATGATGAAGAAGTCCTTTTTCTTCTTTATATTCTTTCCCAACATACCTAAACAAAAAGAGAAGTGTTTGGCGTAGCCAGATTTGCAGCGGACTGCGCTTGGGAAGCCCTACTTGTGATACAGACACATCACTACAAAGCAGAGCTTGGTTTTTCAGAAGCAAAGCCAGGGGTTGGTGACTCGTTTAAAATGGCAGTGGTTATAAAGTTGTGGGTTTTTTCTTTTATACCTCTTACAGGCATAAAATGCTGTACTAATCAATCAAACCCTAGGATGGGAGTTTCCTAACACCGGAATGTTTCAAGTCAACTCTTCTTCACTCTGAGGGGAGACCCGACTCGGAAGTACTTAAATACTGTTCTTAACCCACAATAATTCATAAACTACTTCTAATAACAATCCAAAATCTGCAATTAGCAGTTAGCGGGACTCTCCTGGTGCAGAGGCCTTTATGAAGCAACGAGGTGATTTTAATCCTGCTTTCCGAGCAGATGCATCCATTGCATAAACCTGCTGATAAGACTGAAGAAAAGCAAGTGGAACACCTTTTTGCCTCTAAGTATTGCGAGATGTATATACATATAGATTTCTTTATATATATATACACTTATAGCTAAATCTCTAATGCAAAGCTAGAGGTCAAATAAAAAGGAAGCAACATTTCAGCTCCCATGAGATCATCCCAGCACAGACAAAGGTCAAGTCAGGCCTAAGAGTTGTCACGAGCAAATGTACACTAACATGGCTGTGAGAAGACAACAGCGAAGTAGCTTCTTCTTCCCAGAAAGTAGTGTTACACGGAACGATGGGAAAGATTGCCAAAATGCCCAAGAGATTTGGGAAAGCCATAAAACATTCTTGCTACAGAAAATCAGTCAAAATCTAACCAAAGGTTGAAAGAGCCTAAAGAAACAATCTTCTCCCACTGAGACTGATTTCTGTAGTTGTCCAAGTAAAAAATTTGTACTGTCTTCTGACAATACTTCATAAAAGCTACTGTCTGACAAGGCACTGGACTGGCTGAATGACAGCTAAAAGACTAATCCCACCCGACAGTTTTCATTCATATTTACACAGAAGTAGCATTGATAAACATTTTGTTTCAGAAATTGGTTTGGTCAGTACCTTCCCAGGCTTTCTTCTTGGTGCAGGAAGTGTATCCAAAATGCACTTCTCTGTTTGCCTTCCTTTGCCACGTTCAGGTAGTCCCCAATGAATACAGCTGTTTCTTGGCCTGTCCAGAGGCCTGATTTCTTTGAGTATTTTAAGAGAAGAGCAGCTACAAAAAAAACCAACCAAACAAACAAAAAAAACAAACAACAACAAACCACCATGAGTAGAATGGACAATTCCATAGGACTGCTCTAAGCCTGTGTTGAGGGGTGAAATAACCAGCACCCAGGAGGGAAGATATCCAGGGTCCTCTGAAAGCCAAGTACGGGGCTATCAGAAATATGCTAAGAGGTATGTAGGTGCAGGGTTGGATATTTTACACTAAGGGCAAAAATTGCTAAACAGGCTTGGGACATGCAAGATGGGATGAGCCCTCAATGAGCTCAATGAGGCAGCCTATAGTGGCGCCGCTCCTAGCTTCTGTATTTCCTAGTACGTTGCTCAAGTGTCTGCATGTTAATGTATGGCTGTTATTTACGATTAACTTAACAATCATTATCTTAAACACACAGTCAAGGCTGTTCTCTGCGGGGGAGCACCTGTTGCTGAGTGAAAATGCCCACCGCTGTGTGGAAACTTACAGTATGCTTTACGAAGCTGTTTAGACTTAAAAATTCCAGTAGGCATCAGTCTCTGGACAAGCCAATTATGTTCTACCCCTGCCAGAAGCTGCAGGTAATCATCGTCGCTCAGAAATCGAGCATCAAGGATTTCTTCCTTCGTTCTCCCAGGCATGAAGATAAGACCGCTTCCCCTTGGGTTCAGAAATGGACTTTCAGGGGAACTCGTGGGCATCTGTGCTGATTTGTACCATAAACTCAGGGACGAACTGGAGTGTCTCTTGCTGCTCCCCATGTCCTGAGACTTGTCTTCATCTTCTTCAGTAGTGGCGCAGTTCAAGTGCTCAGTTATGGATCTCTTTCCCCCCGAGGGCAAAGCCGTTGGTGCACTGGGAGTCGACTGATGCTCTGGAACAGAGGCCGTAGGATAATTGCTTACTAAGTCTCCGACGCTGATGAAATCAAATTCGGTGTCGTCTATGGTTTCTGCTTGGGGGTCAACTTCAGGCACTTTGAGAGATCCGTTTCCCCCCCCAGCAGATTTCTTCAGCCTCTCCCGCACCGAGGAGTCGCTGGCCATTTTCGGCTTGATGCTCGTCGATCGTACAGAAGCAGCCCCCTTTGCGGGGGTGCGTGCATCAGATGGGGGATCCTCTGCGCTTCCTGCAGCTTCTCCTTCTGGGCGGACCCACACAAACCGGCCCCGGGGCCTGCTGTCCTTGGTCCTGCAGCCCAGCTCCGCCCGGGAGGAGGACTTCTCCTCTTCCTCCTCCGGCCTGGTAGGAACAGAGTAAGGGGAGGAGAGGGAAGGAACTGCATTGTACGCCTCCCCTACTTCCTTTTCTGCAGAGCTCTTTCCACGGCGTCTTCCCTCCCGCAGCTCTTCTCCACAAAGTGACAACTTCTCCACCAGCCGCCCAGGAAGAGGAGAAGGATGCCAGGCTCTGGGAGGTAACGAGCCCAAGTATGCAGCTTCACCATTTTCATCAGATTCTTTTGTGCAACACTGCTCCTCCGCTGAGCCCTTTTCCTGCTGCTGCCCTTCCCTGGGAGACTCGTTGCTGCTATTACAGTTTAGTTCCTCCCAGCTGGAAGAGTAACTTGATTTTGACAGCTTGCACCAAGAGCTCTCTGACGTAGTGGTTCGACTCCTGTTTTGCCACCTGCTGAAAACACTGTTTTCATCATTGATTTCTATTTCTAATGGCTTCATCTCTTCGTCGAAGGAAATTTTCATCACGTCAGAAACGACGTATTTATTTCTTTGGCCACAGAGTCTCTCCGAGCTACTTCCTGCTGTTGGTGAATTCAGCGGTTTCGCAGCGCCTTTCCTCTGGTACACCATTTCTTCAGTAGTACACACAGTGTCTATGTTTTTGGTTTCTGTTCTTAAGGTTGTGATACAAGCTCCCGCCTGGTTTTCTCCTGGTGCGGTTTTATGAATCCTGCAAGTATTTTCAAACACTTCACACACTGACAGATGATGCTGAGAATGCATGGCAAGGATTTTCTCAAAGTCGGCTTCCCCTTGCAGGATAGGGTTTTCCACAGTGCCCTTATAACTGTCTGGAACGTAAGACCTGGCATCAGAATTAGGGAAGCTTTCCACTTGCAGGCGCTTCTTCACGGATGAGATCAGAGACATGATCTCTTTGGCAAGCGTTCCTTTCTCTTCCTCTTCTGTAAACGCAGTGCTGTATGAATGCAGTTTTCCCATGGCTTCTCTACATACTTGGCTCACCTCACGGAGTTTCTCACTCTCCCCATAGAGCCATCGATGCACGGTTGTGAGGCAGAAAGCCGCTTTAATAAAACTATGGAGCTCCTGCTTGCTGGTGACAGGGCTCTTCTCGTTCTTGGTGAGGAGGCCGATCTCAAAGGATTCTTTGGCTTCGGACAAGTAGAACTTTCTCTTTTCTGGGGGACAGTCCTTGGAGTGACTATAGGACAGCAAGCACACCCCACGGATGTTCTGGGAGGGGATGAAAGGGCAATGAAGGAATTAAAAACCTGGACCTCTGTCAGAGATAAATAAAAGGAAGAAAAAACATGTTTCTTTCCCTTATCCAATTTGAAGCAAACGTCGGCTCTAACTGCCTGCTGCCGTGTTTCCGGGAGGAAATAATCTCGCTCTTCTTCCTTTGAAAAACAGCTGTAGTTATAGGAGAAGCAGCATTCCCAGATGGGCTTGAAAGCCCATCCTCACTCTGTGGACAGATACGGCTTTCCGCCCATCTGCTTAGCTTCTGATCGGCGTTCAGAGCAACATATAGCATCACACCCACAACACAGTCACAAAACCCTGTATGATGCAATGTTTGAAAGCCGGATTAGAGACATATTTAATAGCCTGGACTCTCCTCTTACACAAACAAGACTTTCAGAATGAAGACTCATACTTACCACGGCGGTGAGGACAAACAGCGGGGTGTACTGGCTGTAGGCTGCCGCTAGTTTGCAGGCCTCAGCGGCTGATAATAAGCGATGACTGAACTCTCGGAGAAGGCTCTAGTGAAATGAAAAAACCAAGAGGGAAAGGCTCATCTCAAAGGCTTTCTTTTCACAGAGACGGGTCTATGTGGTAAGCAACCCTGCTGGACAGCAGCAAGGCAGCTTGGGGTTTGTTTCTTGTCTGTTGTAGGTCCCCTGAGCTCTCTGAGACCTTTGAGTCTCGCTAGAGCGGGACATCAATACTTTAAGCAACAGCCAGGTCTGTTTCTGCAGGAGCCTTTTTGCTCAGTTTTACCATCGATGTGTCACTTTTTGACCCTATAAATATTCTATATACTACACAGACACAGCCATACACGCTGTATGTGTGTTTTCTTTTTCCTGAAGCAAGGCATTCTTCCATCTAGGTGCCAATGAACTTCTACACCAGGAGCAATGGAATTTTCTTCAGCCCTCTCAGCACAGGAGAGGAACCGGAAGGAGAACGAAGCGTGGGTGAATTTGGGACAACATACAGTCCATCTGAAGAATCTACACACGCAAATACCAAACCAAGTCTTACCAGGTCAATCTCAGCATTGGTTTTAAAACGGACATAATCCTTCTCGTTCATGGAAGCAAAGATGTCTGCCATAATACCCAAGGAAGTGGCAATTCCCTGACAGAGAAATGGAAAATTAACATAGTGCTTTTCCCCCTTGTATTTTGAATTTTACTGCTCACAATAAAGTAGGTTCTGTGCAGAACATACAAAAAAAAACCCCGAAGCAAACAAACAAGATCCAAAGAGAAGCACTGCTAAGAAATTCAGACACATCAACTTGGTAGGGTTTTACTAGTTTCAGCTTGCAGAAAACATAGCCTGGTGGATACGTACGAGTTTTCATGAGCAGCAGCTATCCCTATTACCACTAGCTCTAGGTTTCAACTTAAATAGCATTGCATTTTCCCAAGGTGCTGTATGTGACAATAAAAGTGAAGTCCCACAATATCACCAGAAGCTGCATTAAGCCCTTGGCTAATCATATCTGAAAAGAGACTCAATCTGTTTTACTGTTGTTTTTTGGAAAAGACCACAGAGAACCAAAAATTATGCTTAAGAACTAGCCAGTTGATCCCAGTCTTTCTAAAAAATCCAGGGTGAAGATGTCTGGAGAGATGACAGAAGTAATAAATGCTCATCACGCATAGCCTAAGAAAACAAGCATCTTTTTTAACACGCTTCCCTAGCTTGTTGCACTGTTTAAAAAACCAATAAACAGAGTTGGACAAAAGTCAAGAGTTCCTGGTGTTGATATAATTGGGTTATTTTTGCTAATTTTTAATCGGTTCTACAGGCCCATGTCTTAAAAAATAAGACATGAAGATGTAACATGTAGATCTAGGAACTTGCTAAGTGTCTCTCTCTCTGGAAGACTTGACCTGCACATGCTAGCTAAGGGTCTGCCCAGCCAAACAGTTAAGAACACCAGGGAGTTTCTGTGTGCTTTCCGCAAAATTCACTACACACCTTTGCTCCCACAGAAATAGAACATCCGAGCTAGAGGTCAAGCTTTAAGGTATGGCAGAGGAGAGGTGACGAGGTCTGGTTTTGTGGTATACCTTATGCTGGGGTAGAATTACAAAACTTCTTAAAGCATCACCCTAGGACTTACAAGACTTAGGTTCACATTCCTGTTTAGCTACGGACACATGGTGTGACTGTTGCTGCACCTACAGTGGGAAGATTAGGGCGGCCAAGCCTCACAAAGGTGTTAAAGACAGATACGGTAGCTGTCGCAAGGTGTTCAGCTAGAGCAGCGCTGGGGAACACCCACCATGCACAACAGACGGTGTAGTGCAGCTCAGCGAACGGACATGCTTGGTTACTAGGAAAAAAAAAAACAGTAGCCTTAGTCCTAATAAATAAATAAAATCTATGGCTGCGTTCTGGGATTAGTCTGTCCTTGTCAGAGGCACCTGTGACATCCTAGGCGATGGTTCACTTCAGATGCTTCTGCTTAATGAAAACTATTACTTCCATTCCCCTGCAGGAAAAAAGGTGTCCGTGAGTCTGTGTATGCATGCGGAAACAATGTGCAATACAGACTCCAGCTAGAACATTTGTCCCGCACGTTAACCTTGTCTGAGGTGCGTAATTGAAACATTAGTGCTAAAAGACTTTTCTGATGTAAACAAAAGCTAATCGGGAATGATTATCAGATTGGCAAGGACACCCAGAGTGAAAAGGAAGCACTACCTTTTTATCTGGTTGAGGAAGTTTGAAATATCCCACAACTGAAGCCCAAATCAACTCTGCTGCCTCATACCACATCCCTGAAAATAAATCAGAAAAATAGTGACCAAGCAGATTACTGCTACAGATGGCTTTCAATAGTTTATTTTACACCTCCTTGAATCGGGAGCCCTCAAAACAGCATGAAACCATACCATGGCATTTTTTGCTTTGGTGACACCGAACTTTTATTAGTTTCCTTTAGCTTTAGGCTGTGCATAAACACACATTTTATGCTCATAAAAGACAGTCACAGAAAATGAAAGGTCACATCAAAAGCATAAATTGAAGGCTGTTGGCCTCAAGTAGCAAGCCCCGAATACAGAAGCCCATCATGCTGAAAACGAGGGATTTTCTTGTCTTGAGAGAGGCAACTGCTGTGACGTGCCTGTGAGAAACTACTGCATGCCTTTGGGAACAGCAAATTTGGGAAAAGCATTAGCAAACATGGAGTAGCACAGGGAAAAAGGGAGCAACGTTTCAGAATGCTCCTCAACTTCTGCTAAGCTTAGTAATAAAGTGATACTTTCTGAAATGCGTTTGCTTGGCACATGGCTCTAGGTCCTTGCTGCAAACAGATGGGAGTACAACTCGTCTTCTGTGGCTGTGTTATGGGCATCAGGCAGGTGTTCTACACCAGCTACAACTCTGACATATGCCAAGCGTACCATTTTAAAGCCTGACTGCAAAAGAAAAAAAAACAGTGAGGGGGGGAACCGTGAGCAGACATTTACAGAAAAAATCCTTACCGAGCTTTTGCAGAATCTGTCCTCTGACTTGTAAGCAGACTGACTGAACGAGAATCCTATCGCTTTCCTTAGCGTATTGCCAGGTACCTGCAGAAAGAATGGAAAAACTCAGTACGGAATGAAGAACGCTGCTGTCGTTTTAAGCCTCTGAGGGTCACCTAAATCCCAGTAAATTGCTAAGATTTTCCCCACTGAGTTCAGCTGGTTTGAGTCAGGACTTACAGTCAGATAGATGACAAAGTGACAGTGCCTTAAGGAATACAGGTAGACAGCTACATGGGTATGCAACTTGAGTGACCGCTACATAGAGCCTAAAAACCATCTAAAAAGGGAAAGGTACCTCTCTTCTGCGAAGTAACAAAAAGTCCTTGTATATAAACATCGTACAGAGTTCCACTAAAAACCAGTCAAAAGGATTAATGTGGGATACCCTTGCTGTCACCAGTACATGAGGCAAGGCAGAATACTTTTAACCATTGGCAAAACACACTTTCTTTTCAAATATCAGTATCTCGAAGATTAAAACAAAAGTTTTCACGTTAACATAGTATGATTAGTTACACACAGTCTTTCGTTATCAAATCTATATTGGAGTTCAGAACAGAAAGTGAAATAAATCACTAAGCTTCCCTAAGTATTGTGAACCTTTCACTGCAATTCTCAGCATGGAGCGTCTGTTCAGCAACACCTCATCAGTGTTAAACAAACAAGTATTATCATTGAACATCATGAAAATAATCTTAAAAGAAAAGCATAATCCCAAGAGAGATGAAATGCAGCGTTTTGCACAGCCAGTTCCACTTCAGTAGTGATAGCTGGTATGTTGTTTAAAGCCCTTTTGCATGAAGGCCCTTTCTTGTACGAGAATCCCAGTTGCACATGAAAAACAAACCAACAAAACATGGAACAGGCTTCTGAAATTTCCAAAGTATCATGGCTGTAAAACCTGAGTGTATTGACTAAATAAACCCTGAAGGCTGAGAGAATGGAGAACAGATATAAACCCCTAAAATACATTGTCTCAAAACCATAACTGAATATAATTATGGATGTCTGTCAAAATTAATTAATTCTTACCACTAGAAATACTACACATCCCTCCAGAACTGAAACAAGCCACAAGACCAGCAGCATAGATGTTTGACAGGAAAAAAAAGAAGTAGTAGTAATTTCTACAAACATCATCGTGCACTAAGGAATGGCCCCATTTTTACAGTTTTGCACATCTACCCAGCAATAGAAGAAAGAGCTGTAAGAACCAGGACTCCCTCCCTTTTTTTCTCAACCCCAAAAGACACTAAATAATTGCACTGCAGTCCGCTACAAGCCTGGAATAAAGCATTCATTTAGTTCGTAGGATCAGTGGGAATTTGGAGGAGAAGTATTACTCTAACAATCTGGGATTGGGGCAGGGGAGTTGTCTCAGTTTTCTAGATCAGTCAATTGCTTGAAATTGGTCTACATCTTAAAATTCTTTGGGCAGAGAAATTAGGAGGAAGGCTGTCAATCCAGAATATTTTCCCACCCAAGTGAAAATGTACAAGGATGAATTATAGAAATTTCCAAACAAAACTGCGGTTTCTACAGTTTAGCACAGAACACTGCAGAAAAGAGAAATGTGATGTAAGGAATCATTACTGAGGTCAGATTGGCTGTATTCGAAGCTCGTGTGACTGTTAAAATTAGCATCAAAAAATCCCACCAAAATAGCAACTATGAAATTGGAAAAGAAGTATATACGTACCTGTTGCTCCATTGTCGTTAATAAGGCTGCTTAGGATATATTCGGCTTTTAAAAGTTTACCTGATTAAAAATTAAAAAAAAAAAAAAAAAGATAGAAAATGAATATAAAAATGTATCACGTGGCACAAAGCGAACAAAAATATTCGTCCGTGAAAGCCCCGGCAAATTGTACTCTTCTTCCCAGCACTGTCAGTGTGTCCACACTGACACTGACCTTTCCAACTAAGTACGTGCTGCAGACGCTACCTCGTGCTCAGGGGTCTCTTTGACACAGGCTATTTCACGTAGACCACAAATATTGCAGAAAACGCCGAGGAGGCAACTGTTTCTAGCCAGAGGCTCGCTTCAGAAAATCTCATCGAGAAGCTGCACGATATTTAACCTGACGCCTCCCGCTATCACCCGCACGTAGATCTGTTGCTGTCAGTAGTCACAGAGGCACACGCGCTGCATTCTGTAATGTGTGGTTGCGCAGCAAGATGAAATGACGTATGTGTCCGTTTTACTTAACACACCATACATCCCTGGAAGAGCGCTTAATCTTAAAACGTGAGAAAGTCTTCCTCGAGTCAAGCTCTGTGCGGAATTTCTGCTGAATTTCTGTGTGTGCTGTCTACGCTCTGCAGCGCGGCTTCACTAAACTGACCGCAAGGAGAGAACTACGGACACCTGTCCTTTACAGCAGAGGCTCCGGCTGCGCCTTGGTTTTGGAGTAAACCCAAGCCTCGTGGTGTAAGCAGATGGCTCCAGGCACTCTTTTCTCACTCTGCTCCTTCCGATGCCTTGGGCTGCTGCAGGATTCGGAGCAGGGGAGGTGGCAACAAGACTGGGGCAGGCACTGAGCTGCTGGCCACCCCACCGGTTGGTATTCCCTGCTCTTGTTCCTCTTGCAGAAGAAAGCGGCCTAGCCTGCTTCCTTCAGCAACAGAGCTGCTGGTTTCTGTCCCATGGAAAGACAGGTTTTGGAAACCCATTTTGGTCTCACTGGGGAGTTCACCAGGAGGGCAAGTTCTGCAGATGCACCTCAAAGCCAGCTGACTTGACGTCCCACCTCAGAAAACGTAGCCACAGGCTATGCTGCCTCCCTGTCACTCTCTATCTAGCTTTTAAGAACCATCTTAAGCACAGAATCTATACCCAAAACATATACAGAAAGGATGCAGCATGCAACACAAGGTGGAGATTCTGCCTTTCAGCCCCCTGTCATACGGCTCAGAGGTTTTGTCGCACGGCTGGAGTCACCCGTGGCAGGCTTGATGGGCTGCACGAGACGCCTCAAGGTCTAATTTGATCAGCTCGATTCATGCTGAACCTTGCTTTTTGTCTCAATTGTCTGGCTGAATTCAAAAAGGCTGCTCTAGCCAGCCTTGTTGGCTGAACTAGCCCATCAATCGGAGCGTGCCAGCACCCAGACACCGAGGCAATGGGAGGCATGAGAAGTCCACGGCCACAAATGAAAATGGCTATGCAGGGAACTTACAGTTCTCTTCTCTGCAGATAAAATATTCCTCAACTGGGTTTTTCAGAGCAGGTTTGTCTGGCTTTGTTTTCCTCTCCCCAAAGGGACAGTGGGAAGATACACTGAAAAATCCTTCAGGTGTTGCCCACGTTATAGGAACGATGGTAATTTTTATTTTTTTTTTAAAATCAGTTTATCCTCGAGGGAATGTAAGCTGCATTGTTTGCATAGTCAAGTGGTCCCACTGACAAAAAAAAAAAAAGCAGCTGGGACAGTGCAGAGAAAATGCTTGGATTCTAATTTACTTTTTAAAGGCCCTTGGTCAGAAGTATAGCAATTCAGATATCCCTGTTTGAAACCAGCAGGGAAGATTTGTTAAGGAACAAAAGCTCCAATTAGTATTTTCCACACCCTTTCACAATTTTCTCTCCTGCTTTTGGCTCTGAAACCCTTTATACCAGCCCCTTTGTGCTAGTGAGAGGAGCTGGGAGGGCTCAAGGGGGCTGGGAGTGGGCTGTGCGTTTGAAAAGATGGCACCGGGGCCCTAAGCATGTCATCCCCAGCAAGGGACAAAGTGTCTTCTTCAAAGTCAAGTAGCTCCTAATTGGGCTTGAGCTGAGAAAACGGAGCGGTACCTGTGTTGACGGAGAGGCGAGCCTGGCGGATGAGCACCTGAGGACCGATCGGCGTGGTGGGCTGCAGCCTGTGCAGGCCCTTGGCAATCTGAAGAAGTTTGCTGGAGGCATCGATCCAATACAGGAACCGGTCAATCAGGAACACAATAGCAGCTGCCGTTACACAGTCCTTGACCATGATGGAGGCTTTCAAATAAACCTGAAAAGAACACCAGTGCCACGGGGCAGCCTTGGAGAAGCTCACCTCGCAAAGGCTGAGTGAACCCTCGACAGGAAACACTCAGCTTTAGTAACCCTGTGCCGAACGGTGCTGCCTACCTAACGTTTTACAACAGATGGGATGCCCTCAGTTATTTGCTGTGAGGTGGCCCCACAGTTTTACAGCGAGTGAAGTACTGAACATTACGAAAAGCATATATTCACTAGCAATTAAAAGGCTGTCTCGAAATTTCTATTCACCTTATAATCTTTATGTTCTTAGGCATTTATATAACGGAGGAAGTCTTCGTGGCAGTGATCAGACACGATTTATTATCACCTATAATTATGACTATTCCTCATCTTATTTTCATTTTTAAGGTAGGAAGTTTCCAGTGGTTTATTTCATTTGAGCTGTAGATACCACTCCTGATTTTTGTTTTAGTCTTTCTAATTGTTGTTAAGTTTTTGGAACCACAAAATCTGGCGGTCTGTTAATGAATTTAAATCACACCCAGTAGATTACGAGTCGTAATAACAATTAGTTCAAAAGGGGGACATGAGCCTGGAAAGACTGGAAATGGTCACTGTAGCCATTGTCCCAGATGGAGCTCAAGCCATCCGCTCCTTCATACACCACAAACAAGCAAACAGGCCAGGAGTCAGATGTTTTTTCACCCCCCCAGGTCATCTTTAACGACTGCTAAGTCTGCATAAACTCTCTTAGATTCTCACAGCGGTTGAGCCACCTCACCGACACGAGGAATCAGCCGGAGCTCCTAAGATAGCGTGCTGTTAAGAGGACAGGAGGCCAGCAAAGACAGCCATGAGGAGGCACAGGGCCTCGTCACAGCTGCAGAAGTCCACGTGGACCTGGGGACATCTACCAAAAACCGTTCCCTTCCCGTGGTGGGCAGGGGTTGGTATTCCTGCCCGGTGGAGCAAGGAGGCGCTCCACATGCTGACATCCGGGCGATTCCCTTTTTACAGGTTTGTCGCGCAGGATGGGGAGGATGGCATCCAATCACGGTTTCACTGGAACGTCTGCCTGAAATACAGCCATCAGCTGTAAGGAGAGGCCCATCTCTTCAGCTATGGAGCCTCATAGGTGCCCCGACCTGTCAGGTCTTCATGGCCACCAGCCGTTCAGCAGCCTCACGCTGCCTACGGAGAGCCCAGCTTCCTGCTGCCCAGCCTGGCTCGAACACCTGGGAGCTGGCCACGGTCGAGTACCGCTTTGCGGTGTGGTCAATCAGAAAGGAACGAAAAACCAGGAAACACCTAAACATTACAAAGCCTCCTCAGAAAAAGGATGCATTTCTCATTCATGTCCGCAAATAACTCCACTCATGCTGGAGAGTAAAAGCAACACAGGGGAGGGAGGATGAGGTCCCACAGCACCGTCAGAGGATGAAAGACTGCCAAGAAAACTTTGTCCAAATCCCCACTAAAACATCAAGTTTGGCAGCTATCTCCCATTTTTGTCTTAGTACCAGCCTCCTTCCCTTGCCTTCCTCGTGTAAACGCACAGGCAGCGTCACAGAGACAGCAATGACCGCGAACTGCTTTAGACGCCGCTCGGGCTTCTTGGACTCCACCCCAGCCTCATTCTGTTCTCTTCGCTGTTAGCTCAGAGCCCCACAATCTGACAACAAGACTCGTTCTTGGGTTTGAGCAGCATAACCGCCGTCTGAGGCGCGCAGGAGAAAGCCCGTGTCAAACCGTTTGGAGAGGAGCCTACAGCGTACGGCACGAAGGCCGGCTTGCAGCACTGATCTGTTGCAAGCATTTGCTAGCTTGTTTGCACTTCAGCGTGGCGGATTTGTAAAAATTTCCTTTTTTCTCCTGAGCCCGAGTTGGATTTTCTAAGAGGATGGCACTTGAAAAGGATTCCTGGAGCCAGGCAGGCACAACTCCGCTTGTGCCGGCCAACAATGGAGGAATCCCCCTCTCCAAGCACCTGTAAACTGACACTGCAAACCAGCCATTTGAAATGCTCATCAACAGGCCATATATTTAAGCACAGAGCATCGCCTAATCTATTTTTTTTTCCTCCCCTTCTTCCTTTAATAGATGGGAGCACAAAAGCCTGAGAGAGGGTGACCTACCAAACAAAAGGGCCTTTGAGTTCCTAGGAAAAGTAGACTTGGAGGAGGATGGAAGGAATCCAAGTGGCCCTATTATTTCCACTTGCACTAATTAGACATTTTTCTGTCAGCTATTGAGCACTGCTGAGAGGCCAAACTCACTGAATTCATTTCTAAAGTGTTTACAGAAGTTTGCATCTGTTTGTGTCTCTTCAGGAGGAAAATAAGCACTTCAATAGCATTGTGGAAAATCTAAACGAAGCATCCTATTCTGAAGGGCTTGGCAGTCTCGCAGCTGCATAATTTAACTCTCCCCTCAATGCCGAAACCTCTTGTGTCCCTCTCCAAACCCAAATGGACAGAAAACGTAGAAAAGTCAAGCCAGGGGGAGAAACCCGGCTATTTTTTTTTAAAAAGGCAGGGCTGCATGCTGTGTGGCACACAGAAACACGGTTCAATGTCAATCTTTGCAATTACGTCCCCCCTGTTCCGAGCAGTACACTGAGAAATTAACACCCGCTCCTTTCATTCCCTGCCAACTCGTGTGGCTGGAAAATTCCTCAGCACCTACAGCTAATGCACCGGCGTGCCGGGCACGCACCCAAACCGTGCGCCAAGACCCTCCCCACGCCATTTCATTCCGAAATGAAACGGGCGAGCGGCTCCCCGTCACCCAGCCCCGACCCAGGCAAACCCTGTTGACTTCCAGGATGTCACAGCCTACCCCAACACAATCAGAAACGCGGTGCCGCGCGCCGCAGCCGGGCACTTCGTTCTGCCTAGCGGGCTCACGCCCTAAACAGATTTACTCGCTCTCTTTTATCGCTTGAAAGCCGACATAGGCGCATCATCTACGCAGAGGGGGAAGAGAAAGAGGAGCAGCGAGGTACGCGTGCACTTTGTTTTCACATCTGTGTCCATGATGCGAAATGCATATGTCTAATTGAGTTTATGACACAAAGGGAACCTCGCGGCTGGGAAGTGGAATCAGGTGGTGAGAGAATTAAATTTGCACCAGATTTCTATACATGGACCATTGGGGAAAATGCAAAACAGCCTTTAGCGAAGGGGTTTCTCCCTTAATGGCGATGAGTGGGAGGGTGTGCTGTTTGCATGGTTTCCTGCATTAGTGGGTTAGCTCCTCCTCACGCCAGGGCTGAAGTTTGGGTCCCAGCTTTGGGTTCAAAGCCACGATGCCTCCTCTGCATTGACAATGGGGGCCGCTCCCAAGAGAGGGGAGAAGCTCAGAACCGGGGCCATCTGGCACTAGGACTGGCAGGAAAGCGTCAAAGGGAAATTATTGGTGCATAGTAAATGAGGATGAGGAGGAGGGGAAGAAAATAGGGGGAAATCTTTATGTGGCAGCTGATGTAAGAGGAATTACAAGCCCAAATAAATGAAATATTGATTTAATCCACTCTCTCTGCCCTCTTTATAAAGCGAGGATCCCGGAGGCAACCCCCCCGCCCCAGCCTGCGGGCTCGGGAGGGTCGCCTTTGGAAAAATGCCCCTGCAAGCGGCAAGATTAGAAAGCAGGGGCAGGAATCGTTTCATTTGCAGGGTGTCCCCGCAGTTTAGCAGACACTCTGGATTTCTGTGTTTGCTTATATCCATTCGTCTCAGACTGCTTCAGTCTTTGTTCTATTTGTAACTGCAGCTGAGGTTTAAAGTCTTAAAAAAAAAAAAAACCCAAAACAAACAAACAAAAAAAAACCCCCAAAACCAAGAGCAGTCAACAATGAATTTCTAATTCTGTGCACAGGGCAGGAGTTTCAGCAGCACGTACTTCCAGGTGCTTCAGTTCTCTCCCAAAAGCTGTTCCTAGTTAGCACTTCACTGAACCCTAACCAATTCCCCGGTTTTCTTTCCCCCCTACGCTCATCCCCTGTCAGATTAAACACAGAGTCACAACACCGATGGATTTGGCTGAAATCTTTCACTCTTTTACCCCACGCGCTGTTAGCAAAGCCCGTCTTTCCGAGAGACCAAAGCTGCTGTCACCACACGGGACTTCTCTATCAATCTCTGCCTTTCAGCTGGCAATCAGAGCCCGCTTGACAAATAACAAGGAATTAAGCCTCCTACCACCTCTGTGATGGGCAGAAGAAAGCACGTCCGTGAGGTGCAGATGGATACGCTCGAAACGTGGGACAGTAAGTCACACAGTAAATAGCTGCAGACTGAGGAATAAGAAGCTCCTGGACACTTTCCCCTCTGCTCAGAGCAGCGGAGAACCCCATTTAATGGCTTGAGTTTCTGAAGCTGTTAATTAGCTCAAGTTATTCATCCTGAAGGCAATGGAGAGTTGGGTGTTTATTCAATGGGAGCAGCATTAGGTCCATTATTAGCAGCTCAAAACACCAGAGAATGGCTCAGTTTTTTTACAACCGACCACATCTTGCTTCACCAACCGAGTGAGAATAACCCCTGCTTCTCTCAACAGCCCCCCTTTTTTGCAGTTTAACTCGCCACCCATTTCATTTTACTGCTACTGGCACGTTTGATGCGCTGCTCTCGGCTTCCACCCTCTAAGCGAGGGCCGCTGCCGTTTGCAGGACGCATAGCTCCAGCAGACCGGTGCCTGCAGTCCCGCTGGCAGGACCAGCTCCATCCCTTGCAGGACGGAGAGGGCCTCCCACAGCCCATCAACACGAAGCAGAGGAGCCACCATCCCTGATCGAGCTGCTGTTGGCACGCAGCTCTCAGCGCCGGGTACTGGTAACGAAGGGGGTGCACCTACCCGTGGGGGCAAGCGGGAGAACCATCTGCGTGATGAACTTGCGAGGTCTCAGGAGGGAGGAAAGCAGCAGGCGGCTCAGGCTGCTGAACAGCAGCATGTTGGGGTGAGGACTCAAGCAGAACCCTTTCAAGTGCCAAGCAGGCTCCCTGAGGGGGAGTTCCTGGGGGCCTCATGGATCTGACAAGGCAGCGGGGATTTGGGGGACTGCACTCATCTGCAAGCGTGCCTGTTCTATATTATTACCAAGGATAGGTGCAACTATCATTTTGTGATCCTGACCTGTTCCTGCTGTGCTCAAGCTCTAGACTATCTATAACCTATTTGCGGCTATTCCCTGCAGCACATTAAAATACTGGGTTGAAGGGTTAGATTTTAATACTTAAAAATCGCTAAGTGCCAGTGACAGACACCCCCCGCCCCCCGAGAGGGTGGCACCAAAACCATTACAATCAGCTAAAAATCCAACAGTCTCTTTCCTAAATCTGTGTCCTCCAAACATCAATCCATTTGAGAAGCAGTTTAATTTGGAAGGAAAACACAACAGAGCAATCTCAGTAACTGAACATTTAAAGTCTTTGCCAGGGAGGAAACATTCCATGAAGCTGCATCTGAGAAGAGGAAATCCTACCTGCGAGCAGACTGAACTGACAGGTACTACAGGTACTCAGGATCAGACTTGGCTTTTTTTTTTTTTATTTGCTGCTCCATATAAATTCTGCTGTAGTTTTCCCACACAGGCAGCAGAAGACTGAGTGTTTTGCAGCGTTGCACGCTGGCAGCACCAGGGTGGCCACCCTGGAGAGCAGAAGCTCTCCTGCCCGCACCTGATCTCTGACACCTCTCGCTTACAAAGCCTCAGGGATCGCGCAGCGTAAGGGAGGCTGGGTGCCACGGATTCCCTCTCGGGCTGAATCCAGTCCACAGCCACAGCTCTCCCTTGCATCACTCCCCGTTTCATTAGGATCACCCAAGAAGAGCTCTTATGAGGCAGGTAGCAAAAGGTCAGCCTGAACAACCAAGATCCCAGGGCTACAATTTAGGGCTTTAATTCTCCTGTTACCACACCAACAGTTAGAAGGAGGAGAAAACTAAATCCTCAGCCCCCTCTTTAGTTCTTTTTCAAAGGCTCCCAGCTCTTAAGTGCCACACACGCACCTAAGGGTAGTTAGGGCATGCCCCTCAATGGTTTCCCTAATGGCAATCCGTCAGCATGTAATTAGCCAAGGCCCAGGCAAGGGCTGCGGCGCCTTATTTTCTACTCTTTGCAATATTCCCATTAACTCCCATGCGATTCTGTGCCAGGAGGGCCAGGATCCGCGCTCCCCCAGAGAGCACGGGGTCAGCCTGCACAGCTCCCAACAGCGGGTGCAGAGGGACCTGCTCTTGGGGGCTTTTCCTTTTGTATTCGCACTGTACCTATCCCAGCAGATCCTGCTCCATGGCTGAATGCCCGAGCCTGGATGCAGGAACTATTGATAGGTACGGTCAAGGTGAAGCAAAGCCCCACATCATTACAATGGGTTGGCAAATTGGCTCCGATCTTGCAAAAAAATAATTACAGAATTAGCGTGGCACAAATCGTCCCACTTGCGTGCGTAGAGTTGTCCTTCAATGAAACCCACAGCAGGGTTTGTGGGATCAAAGCTCACGTGTACATGGGCATGTTGCCCTCTATTGGCGGGTCACCGAGCGTGAGGCTATTTCCATCCCTTGGGATAGCGAAGACCTGCAGGAAGGGTAACGCCTGGCAGCCTCCCTTTTGGATCTGCAGCCCTGGTCCAAACCCCACAGCGCATGTGGTATTTAGAGCGAAAAAGTAATCCCTCCTTTTCGCTACTTGTCAGCAAGGATGCTGTGACAGTTCTGATTTTGCTTTGACTTGTTAAAAACAAAAATCCCAGGGCTTCCCAGTTTTTGCTTTGGATACAGATGTTGGTTATCACCCTTCAGGCTTTAGTGCAGATAACCACCAAAGGGGCGTTCGGGCTGAGACGGGGGCTGCGGGATGGGCTTGGTTTGCTAGCCGATGGCAGCCGAGAGGGAGGCTCTCTGAAAACCTGCTAGGAAAACGTGGAAAGCAGTATGCTGAGCTCATTGAACTGGGGGGGCCTTTGTATTGGTTGGTGAAATTCCCAGCAGGGAAAATAAAACACCCCTCCCCCCAATCCAAAAAAACCCCACCTTCTAGAAGATACAAAGATTTTGTAAAAACAGCAGCGTTGGTTTGCCTGGAGGATTAGAGTGAACCTGTTGCTTTCAAATCCCTCGGGAGGTTTGGTAATTACATATAGTGGAAAGAGAGGGGAAAAAACCAGAAAAGTTTCCATACGTTGCTAAAATCTGCCCTGAGCCCTGCTCCAGCAGCAGCACGGCTCCCATTGAACAGAGTGAGAGCGCGCCGAGGAAAGCCTGGCGTGCGGCTCCCCCCTGCCCCCCCCGGCTGTTTTTGCCGTGCCTTCCTCCCGCTTCAGCCAGCGTGCAGAAGTAATGAGCATCCCACAGCAAAGGCGGAGAAGAGCACTTTAAAAGGCCGCAGGTGCAGGTGGCTTTGCCTTCTTGATGTGTCAAACTAGCGTGCAGCCGCCAGCGACGGGTATCCCACTTTAAAAAGTGCACTACTAAGGCAAACCCTTGAAGCCAAAGCCTAATCCGCTTACTCACTGTGCTGGTCTCATGGAGCTTTTCAGCCTACTCGCAGAGTAAAACATCCTCATGGTGAGCCCTGGTAGCCAGCTCTGCCTCCTCCTCACACCACCAGTGTGTTATGGTAATGAAGTGCCTTTCATTCATGGATCTCAAAGCACTTTTTAAATGTAATGAATTACGGTTTATGAGCTTATTCTAAGCATGGCAAATGAAAATAAACAGAGATGAAAAATTTTAAAGGTTTTTCTGAACAATAAATCGACAAAGACTTATTTTTCTTCCTCCAGGGAATTAAATTATCCTTCTGTCCTTCATGCCAAAAAAAAAAAAAAGTTGCTCAGGCTTTTATCTTTCCTCATCACACTGTAATCACTTCTCTTCAGCCTCATTTCCCCCCCAGCTTTTTATTCAAAGAACTGAAGCAGCCTTTGCTCTGCCTTGAAATTTTATTTAAAAAAAAAAAAAAGGGGGGGGGAATGGATGAAGGGGGGAAAAAAAAAATCCCTTTTCCTGACTAATACTAATAATACAGGTCAAAATGTCAGTCTATCTACAATTAAATGGAAAACAAAAAAGGTTTTCCCTTTTTCCCATGGTACAATGGCACTGGAATATAAATTACCGATGAAGATGAAATAATACTTCAAAGCACATGGCGAAAGGCAGCACAACGTTTACAAAGTATTTTCAACCGCAGGATGAAACACTGAAGACAACGGTAACCAATGGACTTCGGGGGGTGTCGGTGAATAGTCTAAAACTAGCATGCGGTAGGATTTTAGGTCCCTATAGTCTATGACCCCATGATATGCTTTGTTTAACAAGGGCAGCTGCAGTTATCAACAGATGTTTCAGCAATAAATAATTGGTATCATCTCAGAAAAGATCCATCTACCTGGGGAGAAGGCATAATGCTGCAAACGCTGCTCTACTATTACAGCCACATTAATCTCCCATCTAGCCAGGTCTCTCAGGGAGCTTACTGCAGGTGTTTATCCTGGGAGAGAGCAGACAAACGCTCCGAAGTTAGAGCGCCGCGCGGGGATTGTAAAAGAGGTCAACCTCTGCCATAAATTTCTGTCTAAGGCCACACACACCAAAAAGAAAAAGAAAATAAATACCCAAGAAGCAGCCGCTCCCTGCCCCCCCGGCAAATTCAGGATCCCTGCAACGTGGGATGCTGGCGAGGAGATGCCGGGGCTGACACCTCCCAGCCCTGCCGTTGGCTTTTCTGAGCTTCTCGGTGCTATTCAAAGTAATCGTCGTCCTCAAACAAAACTTGCTGGCCTTACTCGGGCAGGGCTCTCCCTGAAGCAGGTGAAACCTCCTGGCCACCTCGGAGTTAACAGCCGTTTCGCAGCTGGGATTTCTGCGGGGCCAGACCTCCCTGCCCCGAAACACAGATTTTTCAGGCCAGACTGCCCTTTCCCACCAGGAATGGGACTGTGTTGGCTTCAGACATGCACCACAGTAAGCAAAAAAAAAAACCACAAAAAACAACCAACAACCCAAAACCTCATAAATCTCATCTTTACTTTATGTCTGTCCTGCCAAAGAGATACTCATTAGCCGAGATATTACATTTCCCACTGTAAAGGGACTCCTCTATCTGCTACAAGTCATGTCTGACATGCCCCTGAGAGAATCAGAAAAGCAAAAAGCAATCCACATTTCTTGCCGCTTTCTAATCTTTAAGCTGAAAATCCTCACCTTACAGGATAGGTTCCCCAAGCACCATTTGGATCCTGCAACTCCTTGCACAGCCAAATACCCTTTGCTCACAGAAGTCACATTAAATTCTTGCCTTTCCTGCCTAGGTTTTGGCCAGCTTTGGTCCTCAAAGGGATCCTGTCAAGTAATTTTCTTGAAAAAAGAAAAGCAGGTGATAAATTCTGCAAGCCCTACTAAAGTGAGTAATCCGCATTGCCTCCTAGCAGTGCGGAATTAAACAAGGAACAACATTCTCTTCAAATTCATGGGTTTCTTAAAACTTTATGCAAACACTCGGCACTTTAGTTTTATTATAACGCCAGTTCTTCAGGGAAGAGACAAACATTACCTGAGCAGAAACAGAAACACAACTGCCCTGTGAAACCAGAGGAACGGAGAAAGCGAGCGCCCAAACTAGCGTGGGCTGAGCATAACAGTGAGCAGAAGCAGCGTGAGCGCAGTCAAAGTCATCGCTGCACGCTTCAACGACCGAGGCCGTTGCTCTGCAAGGTGCTCAACGCACGGACAATCCCTATATACCTCTGGGGATCGCTTCTAGGCAAGGCAGAGCCAGTGCCCTCCGCTCTGCAGTATCTTTGTCATTACTATCTAAGCACTTTTTTCCTTGCACAGCAGCAGCCAAACACCTGGCCACACTCAAAACTTTATCACTTGAATCCATTTTATCTTCCTTGCACTGGGAGAGCACATAGAACTGCGGATACCAGCAAGACGTCAAACCAACAGCCTTGCGTGGTGTTGCACACCCATCTGCCACGAGCTACGTAGCTAACAGACCAGAAGCTAACAGACCAGAAGCCTAACCTCGTGGCAGAGCTCCCACCGACCTCACAACCTTGGCTTGGTTGCAGTGGCAGCAGGGGGCAGGACTTTCCTTCCCTTGGAAGATGCAGTGGTGACACGGAGACCAGCTGTCTCACAAGGAGGAAGCTGTGATTCACACATGTTGCTTCATAGCAACTGTAATGAAAAAAAAATAATCAGAAACTATATGGAGCTTCTGGGTCCCTCTCTTGTCTGAGGACCGAAATAAAAGTCACATCTCTACTTTGACCCTTTGGCCTTAGTGAGCAGCCCCAACCCAACACAGTCTCACTCACTTCTGTTTGCCAAGCAGTTCCTCACCTGCTGCTGCCACCGTGCAGAAAAACAAGCCCCTGAACACGCAGGTGATACCACCTACCAGGGCTCCGAGTACCCTCAAGCACCTCAGCAGGATGTTTTATGCAACAGGTGTGTTGAACTTCATACCAGCAAATCGGGGAGCCTCACGCTGATCATATCTTGCAGGTTTGTTTTGTCTTCTGGGCTGAGGTCTTGTTTGTATTGCCACTTCTCCGGCACAAAGGGCCACTTCATTTCCTTTGCCTCCTCCAGAAGGGTTCTCAAGTCCTCAGGAAGCAAAGCTGAAAAGGTCAAAGAGCAGGTAAAGATATTGCAGTGTGTTCATCCGCAACACTTAGGACAGAGCACCTACCCTGCAAAAAGCATACTTCCCCTCCCTTTCGGACCTTCTCCCAGTTGCTACCAGCTCTTAGCTCTTGCCACCAGCATCATCAGGAGGGAAGGTGAGCTCGCCTGTCATCCGTTACCCTTGGCTGCTCTGCCCTCCAGGTAAATGGGAGCCATCAGCCATTAAAAAGGCTTTTAGCAGGAAGTCACACCGGCTGGTGGCTGGCTGGGCGTGAAGAGCTGCTGGGAGAGAGACAGGAGGAAACCTGTTCCCCCGTGTGAGGAGAGGACTCCTGGCAGAGCAAACGGGGCCAACAGCACGGAGGACCCCTCACTCAGGGCTTGCCAGTGACAGTGGCAGAACCAGCTTGAAAAGCCACATCGAAACTGGGAGACAAACCCAGAAGATATAAAGCAATTAGACAAAGATCTAAAGGGATATAATGAATAACAAGCATGCGCTCTTGAGAACAATTAGTTGACTGGTAATTCACTAAAAAAGAAAAGAGTTGTTGGCCTGAGTTACTCAACCTGTGCTCAGAGCAGTAGCCACAGACTACAGGACACGCTTTCCCTCAGCACAAGAGAGCTCACTCCTACAGCAAGACCAAATGGCTTAAGCCACATGCCTGGGAACCGCTATTAACATGGCAGTGCCCACGGATGTGTGGCAGATAGCAGCTGAAGCCTTGCTCTGAGATTTCCCCTTTTGAAGCAGATGCACCTTCTTCGAAGCCAGCTCAGCCAAATAATTCACACTAGCTGAGGAGCTGGCCTGCCTTCTGCATTTCTTTTGCAGTTTGCAACAGAAGTTAAAAAGAAGCTAGAAGGAGAAGGTGCCCTTGGCCCAGGCATGCTCCTATCCAGGCACGGCCAGCACGGAGCCGCATGGAAACCCCAGTCCTCACGCCCTTCACCCGAGGGTTTCCAAACCCTACTCAAAGCACAGCTTCCCTCCTAACTGGAAAGACAAAACACAAAGGAGTCAAAAGACAGATTTCTTTTCTTTTTTTTTTTTTTGGCTGAGGGCAAAGTACTCCCAGCTCCCACGCCTGGCCCCTGATCCTCCAGCGACGTGCCACAGCTCGCAAGGCGAGAGCATAGTTTGGACATGGCCCATGCCCTGCTCCCTCCCCAGGCTGGGCCTTTGCCTCCCACATAACCATCCGCTTCAGCTGGATCTCCAACCTGACCCAAGTAAGGATGCAACTCCCAGTAGGAGCAAGCAGCTAGAGATCTAGGCTTGGATTTGTCCCTGCCTTTCAGCTGCAGCCCACATTTTAATTTTCCTTCAAACAGGGGTGAAGCTGCAGCCTGAGCGTGCTGTGCTAACCATTCGGCCAGGCAGACTCTCTGGCCAATAAAAGTGGATTAACAAAGATTATTGACCAGATGGGGTTAATGGTGATCATCAGCTGCAGATCTAGCCCCTTCTGGCCATTAATCCCCAGAAAAAAATCCCTGCTCAGAGACCATCATTGCTTTAACAAGGCAATGCGATAAACGTATTACTACATATTTTTTAATCAATCCGTTACAGGTGACTGTAGAAAACGTACTACATAGAAAGTCTCTTTCATGCTCGTATTACAGTACATTCACTGGCACATTTTGCCTAGGAAAAAGTGGGAAGTCAGATATTTAGGGCCCTTTTTCCAAAGTCACCTTTAAAAAGATAGCACTTTTTCCAACTCACTTTTTCTCACTTGTTGCTGCAGCTCTGGACGCGCTTCCCATTGCACATCCCAGCTTCACGCGCAGCCACGTTTCCCTGCCCTTCTGAAGCGGCTTCTGGAGGGGCTCAGCCCTCCAACCCCACCTTGGCAAGGTGGCCAAGCGGCAGAGCTGGAGGGGAGCGGAGGTCGTGCTCCCACCCTCACACCCCTCACTGCAAAGTCAGGGCAGGAGCAGGGATGCCTATCTCATCACAAGGAATACAAAGTGACAGACAGAGGGTTTTATCCCCCCTTGTTTAGAACAGAGGAAGACAAACTTCCCAAAATCTTTTCCAAAGGACAACGGGGTGGGGGGCTGAGGCCAGCAAGCACATGTTTCCCCATATGATCCCATAGGGCTGACATTTTGGGGAGGGATCTAGAGAAAGAGAAATAGGATGCTTACACAGACAGCCTCTCTGCCTCCTTCTCTACCTCCTCCTTCTGTCTCTCCCACAGGAACTCACGCTTACTTAAATAACACGAAAACAGGAAAAAATAATAGTGTCAGCAACTATGAAAATAATCAGTGGGATAACGTGGACATTGGTATTCTCTCTGAAGCATAAAGGTACTACTGCTGTCTTCTTGTTCCTGTTTTCCAGGTTATCCTTAATTAAACCTTAATCCCCCTCGTACTTGATGCACTAAAGAACAAAGAATACAACCAAATTCTTTAATATTGAACTTTGATTTTTAAAGAGGCATCCTCAGCAGTCACTACTGCCAAGCTGGTTAGCAAAGGAAAGCAGGGTAACATTTTCAGAAGGATTTGGCAATCTAGGAGCCTTCAGTCATCTTTGGGGTTGGACATTCGTGTAAGCCTAGCAGGACACTGCTTCCAGCCTTGCCATGATGCCTAGTTGTCACCGCATGGAAATAAACACAATTAGCGTGTTAATGACAATAAAATGATGTCGTATCGCAAGAACATCCGCTAGAATCACACCAACCAGTTGGGGAGCCCGTGGGAACAGTCCTGCAACTTCCAGCTAAAATCCAACTCCTAGGCTGAGTTTACTCTTGTAACAGATAGCTATTCTTGCTGCAGGCAATATAAATTCTTTCATTAAGGAAGGTTGAACTGGCACAGAAGTCGACTGCAGCGATTTCTAGCCTAAAAAGAAATAAGAAAGCAATCCAGGCCCACCTAACACCCATTCCGCCCCCTCAACTCAAGCGAGGTAAGGATGCACTCCTCCTCTCCCCTCTGCCCACCATTTACACGTATTGGGCTTTCCGTTCCTCCTGCGCCCGGCCTGAGAAAGCCGGGGTGAACAAAGGCAGCCCCGGGAGGAGAGAGGGACGAAGAAACCCCCTGCGCCGCTGCGCTGGGAGGGTTCCCCCGAAGCCGAGAGCCGTCGTCCTGCGCGGCCCTGCCTTCCCCGGGCAGAGCGCCCCAGCGGTTATTAATGTCGCTGTCACCGCCCCGCTGCTGGGTATTTTTCTTTCAGCTGACGGGAACACGTTCCTTGGAAAAGCCCGAGCATCACTTCAGGCTCTGATCGCCCATTTCCTGAAGCAGTTTACCTGAAGAACCATGTCTAATCGAGTGATTATAAGGGCACTGATTTACCTTATCTGGAACTAAACTGATTATTTCTCATACTCTGTGGTATTTAATAGGAGAAAAGGAGGGAGGAGGATGAGGCGAAAAAAGCGCTACCTGATTAGGAGTTCAAGAGGCTATTCTAAGGACCCATAATAAAACTTAAAAGAATTTGTGATGAGGACACAAAGTGCCCTTTGTTGAAAACAAAAAAAGGAGAGAAAAATCTTCCAGTATCCATAACAGAAACCTACACGCCACCCTCCACCGCAAACAGACTTAGGTGCTTCAGAAAAAGGCAGCTGACCTCCCAGCAAGAACAAGGATGGTCAAAAAAGCATATTCTCAACGGCTCTGCGCTCCAAGACAAACAAAGGATTTTAAAGATCAAATTAACATTATGACCGAGTCATTCAGGCAAAGCAAAACTAAACATTATTAACACTAAACTGGAAAACGGACAGTACTGCAGATGTGTCATGCAAAGGAAAGCTTGCACTTGAATAGATTTTCTGTGGTTTTTTGCTACTGCTTTTATTTTTCCCCCCAGAAATTCCACCTTCATCCCTTACTACATTCTTCCGTATTTGCTGAAGTTCTTTTTCTGCGTGGCAGAAAGGAGTACATAACCTCCCTACCCTGCACCGAAAAGGTATAGTTCAAACAAGTTCAGCAATTCAGAAGTGGCTTTTATTTTATGAATAAAATTCAGTGCTGCGGCAATGAAGTTATGTAGCCCTCTAAAAGTCTGAACACAGAGAAAACTGAACCAAGCATATTGCATCCTTTCATGACTGACATGAACTGGATTTCCACTGGAATTACAAAATAATTTTTTTTTTTTTTTTTTTTTTTTTTTTTTCAAACACAATCCAAAAAACCACNACAAACCACTCTCAAAGCACCACGGCAATGCCAAAATAAATGCCGATTGCCAGCAGGTAACGCCAGCATTAAAACAAAAGAAGAACCCTTTATTACAGCTCTGGCTAAATACTGCTTCCTTTCTCGGTTATTTCTTCCAAACATTGGCCAGTATGGATTTTCCTTTCAAGTGGGATATTGCAAGTTGTTTTTTTTCTTTGGACACCACTTATAGAGGTCACACACATTTTATAAGATAAAGATTCAGGCAATGAGCTCTTTAATATATTAGGAGAAGCTGACAAACAGAAAAGGCCCTCCCCCAGTTCCTATGAAAGGAGAGGAAATATGTGCCCTTATTCAGAAGTTGCATCCTTTTTTTTTTTTTTCCTTCTTTCTTTTTTTCTTAATAACTGAAATTTATGTGCATCAGCAAACTTTTGGGCATTGTTCTTCCCAAACTAAACTGTTCCTTACAGCCTCATGTTTACTGAAGCCTAAAATTAGAACTGACAGCAATTCACTGCAACAAAGTGGACTTCTTTCCCTGCCTGCCTGTAGCCTACATCCCATTCATGGCCTCGAAATCCAAGCATCTCTTGACACTCATCTGCCAGGAGAAGAAAAATAGGGCAGGGCTGAGGACCGGCGGCTGCTGCCGTGGTCCCGCCGCCTCTCCTGGGGACCTCACCTTGGCACCGCCGGTATTCTCGCTCGTCTTCCTCGCCCGTGTCAGCCTTTGCCGACAGGAGCGTGTCCAGAGCTCGCTTGCACTCCTGCAGCAGCATGGCCACGGCATTTTGATTATTCATGAAGGCCGATCCCACTTGGCTGTGAATTGGGTGTCCCCGGGTGCACGGTGATCAATTACTTAAGAGAAGACACGGATTCTAAATGAAAAGGATCCCTTCAAGGCTGAGGTACCTGGCGAACAAAGGAGGGGGAAAATGATTAACTAAAGTATCATCAATTATCTGAAAGGCTCAAGCAGGGAGAAATAATAGGGGAAATACATGAAGATACATGACAGCCTCGGAGGACTTTATTAGAGGAGTGTGTGAAATTACTGCAGGGTCTCGGTGACAAACTGTGCGAGGCGAACATCTCCGAGGTGTCAGGGAGAAAGGACGGGCTCTTCAATGGAGCTGTGAAACCCCAAGCAGGGAAGTGACTAGCCAGGCTGCGCCGAAGCCCTTTGCACCTGGGAGGCTCAGGCTGTCGCACGCTGTTAGCCGGGATTGAGTGGCAGAGCCGTACGCGCTCTGAGCTCGCAGAGGACGCTGCGTGCGTTTACCAGACCACGGGGGCCGGCTCTTTTACGCTGGGGCACAGGAGCACAATGCTCTCACCTCCTCTCACGCTAGCCCTGCTCCTGCCACGTAGCGTGGCGTCCCACCACAGTTTGGTTGAGGTAGTGGAGCAAAAACGGTCTTTGGAGGAGCCCGCCGGAATGCAAAGTCTTTTTGCTGATGCTGCAGCGAGCCGCAGAGGCTCACCTAGCCCAGAGCCACAGGCCCGCAGGACGAGCGCTGGAGCTGGTCACGGCTTCGCCAGCTCTGCGACAGACAGGAAGGACGGGGGCTTTCGACCGTCTTATCAAACGCACACAAGGCTTGTTTTTGTCACAGCCGGGTCTCCCGCAACCAGATCATCTCTCAGGAGCCTTTCCAAACCCGAGAACCACTCCTTCCCACCTCCCGCACCGATGCTGTCCCTCTGCCTCCCCAGGCTGCCCACCTCATGCCCCCACCCTCAGGAAGGGCTGCTGGCACCGGCGCTGCTGAGCGTCCTTCGGGGCAGGGGCCAGGGGCACCCACGAGCACCCACGGCTCAGGGCTGAGAAGATCAGCTGGTAGCAGCCAGGAGAAGGCTCCGGATACACCATAGAGCAACTCGCACGTGATGTGCAGGGTACCAAATCCTTTCCAGTTACTTAGCAGAGGTCTGCCAGCATCTGCTTGGACTGCTTCTATCCAAGGTCAGCTCTCTGTGCATTCACCTGGCTGGCTGGCCTGCCATAACTTTTCTACTGCACGTCCTTCAGGTGCTTATCACGTTGCCAATGGCGGTGCGGAAGAAACCCCACCATGTCCATCCCAGGTATCTGGCTCAGCATCTGCCAAAACAGTCGAGCAGCTCTCAAAAATGAAGCACGAAAAGAAGTACTTTGGGGTTTTTTTCCAGCAATTTGGCCACGGTCTCACTTAGAAAACTACTCCTGTGGTTTGAGGCAATGTAGTCAGAAACAGCCTCTGTGAAATCATTCCTAAAATTGGGAAAACTAGGCTATGAAGCAGGAAGGGGAGTGCAAAGGAACAGACATACAGCCACAGTTTGCTCTGCTGACTGGAAATGATTTACACTTTAGCAGCTAAACTTCCAGACAGGTTGTGGTTTTTTTTTTTTCCCCTTTTCTGTTGCAGCTCTGGGATCACTGGATCCCGGAGCTGGTGGCAGATAGCCTGTGTTCTCAACGGCACCAAGTAAGAGCAAGCTGCCAGATTGAAAAGCAGAAGGCAAAAGAGGTGCACTCATGCGAAAGCAGAGGGGATCAAGAGAGCCTGCCGTGGAAGGGCAGGTGGAGCAGGGCAAAAGATGGGATTCATCGGCAAAGAGCCTGGAGGCAAGAGCTAGTCAGTGGGTCTGTGACTGACTCTGCAGACAAATGTCAGCGAAAGAAGAAATTTTAAAAGTAGCTGTAAAAGGGAGACTGAAGACAGGAGCACTGCAGGCAACTGGAGAGCAGGGTGGACACAAGCAAAAGATCAGCTAGATGCAGAGCTCTGGATAAAAATTTAGGCAAGATTAGCACTGATAAACACTCAACATTTCCTAGCAACTGAGGCTTGGCTTTGTGATCACAGCGGTGTTTCTGCTGGCATCAGTTCTTTCAGTGCAACCCACGCCGTGGAGCACCTCAACAGGGTTTCCTTCTACTCCAGCTGCGCTCCGGAGCACAGCACGAGTAGGGTCTTGGCACGGTATTCAATCAGCGGCAAAAGCAGACTGCAGTCTTCATAAACCAGAGAGTACAAAACATCCTCTGGTAAGAATTAGAATCATAGAATATCTCGAGTTAGAAGGGACCCTTACGGATGATCGACTCCAACTCCCTATGTAAGGGAGTGTCAAGAGCACAGCGTCAGACTGAGATACAGAGGAGCTACCTTCAGTTCTTAGGTCTGCTGTTGATGTCCTGGTGATACCAAGTCACATAGGCCATTGCCTCATTTCTCCTTCCACCATCACATACACGAGAGAGGAACAGAGATGCCAGCTGAGATCGGGCCCGTTTGCTGGGCCACTCAACGGACAGGTAGAAACCTCAAGTGCTGTGAAGTCGGATTTCTCAGTGCCTGCGAGATGTCTACTGTACAAATGCACAAAAAGCCCATAAAGTGAAAAAGCGCTCTGAGGAACAGCACAGGTTTCATTGCTGTGTTTGAGACTCTCAGGCCATCGCCTCTGTGCTCAGAAAGCTGTTAAAAAAGAGCTTGTCCTTTCTCCCTGGCACCTCGGAGATGTTTGCCTCCCCCGGGAAAAACAATCAAATAAAATATACAATACAGGTCAGAGTTCTTACAACGGGAGCAGGTTAAAGTCTGCGCTCAGGTTCGGCTCCCATCCCTCCAACAAAACGCTGAGGTGGGATTTCTGCCGTTTTCCCTCCCCTTCATAGCTCTGCCCAAGTTGACATTTCTACCCTCCTTCTCTCCAATCACTTTTCTGTTACAAATGCCTCCCTGGGAGAGGATTTAGAGGCGTTTTCAGAAAACAGGTGCACCTGCAGGTATCAACACAGTCCAAGAATACACTTCCTAAGCATGGCAAAGTTAAAAGAAAGCCACAATTGCAGAATTTATAGCAGAAGGCCTCTCCTAGCGCTTCTCTCCCAGTACAGCACACTAAGAAACAAAGCGAAGGAAAACCCAGAAAGGGTTCTCCATCTTTTTACACTCCAAGTAAGAGCAAGCAGGGCCACCCCATGCAGGGCACCGTCCCGCAGGGTTTGAGCCAGGTGAGCATAGCTGGGTGCTGGTAATGAGGCGCTGGGATAGCCTCCCATACGGCAAAGGGATGGGCCAGGCACAAGGCCCATTTAGGGACTCCCCTCAGGAGCAAAAGGGGCCGGAGACACAGCTACGGTGTGGTCCAAAGTCCACTCAGGAGATGGGGCTGAACTCTCTGTCACTGACAAAGGTCATTCTAAAAAAAGGCCACCACGCCAACGGGATTTGCTCACAGCACAAGGTCCTAGTCCACATTCTAGGTTCACAAAGGTCCCCTCTCCCTAAGCACCTCCAGGTCTGCAAGGACAGACATCTGAACCTGGTGACAACACCCAGAAAGCAGACTCTCGGGAAAAGCAGAGTCCTCTCTTCCTACCCTGCCAGGTCTAGAAAAGCTGATCCAGTTACTGGGTATCCATTGGAGAAAAGAGAAGCAACCCCTTCTGCTATAATCACGGTAACACACCTATGCTAGTGTTGCCTGCTCTGTTAACTGCGCTGACATCTGCTAATTGATTTATCTGATTACCCAGCCCTGTGGGAAGGAGTGTGCGGCCATCCCATGAGTACCTCCCGGGTTGGGATGAAGCATCCCTGCCATCTGGCCCTGATTCCGTTCCTTTGTGTAATTGATTTCTCAAAAATCTCGTTTTCTAGAAGTCCTCGCTAGTAACCGCCGAGCACACAAACACGTTTATCTCAGATCCACTGTGAACATCAGCCCGAGCGAGCAGAAGAGACTGCTTCAAGAGCACGCAGAAGCACGTTGGAGAGAGCCTGCATTTGACTGCCACCTCGCAGCCTTGGTAAATACATGCTCACGAACACAATTTTCTATGAAGACGCGCTAAAGCAAGCAAGTGCCGGGGTACTTGCCTTCACAAAAAAGTAACACAGCGTTAAGAGCACCTACGGGAGCTTGCAGACACGCTCCAACTTCTCGATCTACGCTGCAGAGTCCAGAGCCCCAAATTAGTCTTTTAAACCCAGCTCGCGGAAAGGCCGGAGGGCTGCAGTGCTGCAGCCTGGCAGATCACATTGGGTCTTTACTACAAGCAGGAGGGCCCCGTGGCTTTGTGAGCCACACAGGCTGCGAGTCTCACAAAGAACTGATGGGGCTTAGCGGGGAAGCTTAAATTAGTGTAGAAGTACAGCACTTGGCTTCCTAGGATTGTAAAGATTTAACTCACCGGGAAACTGCCAGATCTATAACAGTGATATATGAATGTCAGCATGGGAGAAATTTTTCTTCAAGTACATTTTTCCAAAGAACTAAATAAACAGCAAGGACACTTAGAGTAATAAATAATGATTTACAACAGCCGCGACAACAAAGTGCTGGAACCATATAGGAAAGTGCAATAAACTGTACATTAGTACTCAGAAAGAAGATAGCCTTTCGAGACCCATCACTAGGGGCAATGACTCGCATCATAAAATCAGCTTAAAACGCACCAAAGAGCTTTAAACTATAGCAGCATCCTTTACACAGATGCCACTCCGTAAGTTGCGTTTTGTGACAGCTGTAGCATTGAAATGACAGCTGGGACGTGAAAATAACCAAGCCCGCAGCTTACGGACCGGGGGCAAATGCAGGACCCGAGACTAAAGCTGAACAGCAGAACAGCACAAACTTCTGGAGGCCTTTAGAACCCCCTCAATGCTTACTAATTAGCTTTCTTAAATTAAAAAATCCTAACAAGCAGTACTTTAAGGAGACTACCGTTTGGAAGCGACAAAAATTGCAGCTTGACATGCTGCAAAACCGTCTAGACAAAAATGCTTTCTAAGGACGCGCTAACAAATGCTGTAGCTACCGCTGTCAAAACGCATAACAACAACAATTTTGCATCAGATTGAGGACTTGAGCATTTTTTGGTGAAAGGAAAGCTCCTTTACTCCAGCTTTGGGCACAGAGTGTTTTTAAATGGTTGATGTAATTGTTAAAGACACTTTAAAACAGAAATCATGAAAAAAAATCTGTGCCATTTGTGGTTGGAGCCTGGATTAAGATAACTTCTTGCATCAAATCTGATGAAAAAAAAGTTACAAAGGTCTCAGGGGATGAGAAAGTATATTTCCATGGTTGCCCTCTAATCGGGGCTGGGGTTCAGAACAAGAGGGAGGGAGGGAGAGAAGAAATGGGTGGGCTACAGTGAAATGATCTCTTTAATAAGAAATGGGCCATACTGTGACATTTCAGAGCCCTTGGGCTAGAAGACCAAAAGATCTGTCAAGAGAAAGGAATTTTAAGTTCTGCTGTGGATAGAAGGAAGCCCGGGAGTCAAGCAAGCTAGTTTAAGACCGCAATTAGCTTTGGAGGCTGTAAGAAAAAGAAGTTGTAATTGCCGCATTCAACCTTCAAATACGGCAAGCATAACAAGCATTGGTTTCTCAGACAACATCATTTGGGAAATTTGCCACAGCATTATGGTCCTGAAACACAAATTAGACATCGCCAGACCTTTTCTCTCTGCAAATATATTATCCTAATTTTCATCTTATTCAGGCTACCCTCCAGTTCCAGGGAGACTAATGAAGAGGAAGCAAAGACCTGATGAGTTCCATGTGGAGACTACATTTATGGATTAATCCCAACAGGGAGCAAATAAACCTTATTCCCAGAGCTCTCGGTTGGGACTCGACACAATCAATCGAGGAATGGATAGTTATTTATGACTGGGGCTGTTTTGACTTTCAAATAAACATTTTAATTATTTTAAGTGCTACACTGGAACTTAGAATCCGAGCCCTGTTTTCATTGTGATGCCTTGCTCTCCTCCCTCCTAATCCCAAACCACGCCGGTCATTATGGTACCGTGCAAATGATACCGATTTTCATTCCTGTAACATTTGGAAGCGTTTGCCAAGGTAAAATCCACCAGCCAGACAAACTAAGGAAAAGGAAGGAGGAAAAAGGAGGAAGATCTCTCTGAGCAGAGCCGGTATAAATGAAAGGAACACCCTCAAAATACACCGGGCCTAAAGAAGCAAAGCTGCCCAACTCTGAAACCCCCTTATAATCTCGTCGGCACACCCTGATCCGGCTCTGCGTGCTACTTTTCTCTGCCTGCTCTCACAAGCAATTTTAATAGCCAAAGTACCCAAGAGTGTTTCGTTTTTAACAGCTATTTCGCAGATCAAGTATCTGCACCACTTGCATTTCCAGCGTCTCCCTCCGGTCTAATTCAACAGGCTTTCCCCCAATACACTTTAGCCACGCCAACGCCACGTGGAGGGACAGCATTTTTCCTGCGTGCTGGGGTAGGAATCCTTGCCTCCGACTCTGTGAAATCCAGTTTCCTTGTTCTAATCAAGTAATTAACTGCCCAACACGAAGACTGTGCACAGCAGCTCGTGGTGTACCGTGGCTCCTCTGGGCGTAGCTTCACTACGGTCAATGAAGCTACACTAATTTTTGAGGGAGCTTTTCAAGCTGGTATAGTCTCTTGCTAAGTAAGGAGGACGGGTGAAATCGTGACACAGAGGCAGAGCTGGATCTATTCTAGCAGCACCCCCTCCTGCAGCTGATCGAGTTACAGTCTCATCTTCTCTCCGTATTATGATATTTTTTCTCCCCTTGCTTTCTGTAGGGAGACTGAAAAAATTGCAAAAGACTGTTCCTAGAAGAGCGACTGAACATTGAGACTGGCATTTTTTCCTTCAGCAGGTAACAGGGAGCACGCACATTGTACGGCACCCTCGGCTGCTCTCCCTCCTGCGGATTTGCGCACAAGCCTTCCGGAGTCCTTCCCATTACATGTGTCAAAAATAAAAGGCTCAACTTTATTTTCAGATTTGGTAGCTCGAGGGAGAAAGAAAAAAAAAAAAGAAAAAGAAAACATGCTTACAATAATTTAGCAAAGGTTTCAGCAACGGAGTTAATATCATCTTCCACAGAAAGCAAATTCCGTTTCCCAACTATTTCAATGCACACATGCTTGTGCTTTCCTAGAGCATTTACCTTTCTTTTCAGTACAAGGAGGCTTTGCCACACGAAAGAGAAAAGATGTTTTGTTTTGGGTTTTTTGTTTTTTTAAAAATCGATTTGCTAGGGGCTTTATTTATTTAGTTAGTTTACTTCTCTGGCTTAAAGATTAGATGTTTTCTTTTGGTAAAGCTGGACATACCAACTGGCATTGGCTGTATTAAAATAAGGAAGAACCTCAATCAAAAAGCCTCTCCTAAGGCAAGCTTTCTTGTTAATATGCACCAACATGAAAGGCTTTCTTTTCATCCTATACAACTACAGTGTGTGTAAATTGCAGGGGGCTCATTGGCATAAATCTTGGCTGTGACCTCTGAGGTAAACTGGATTTACATTACTTTCTGACAAGAATTAAATGAAGGCCTTGTGGATATATGAACAGCCTTCTAGACTGCAACAGATGGGCATGAATGTGCTCCCTAGGCAAACTATCAGTGACATCTGTGTCCTCCAAATTCTGGTGGTCTCAGCCAATTAGCAGGCGAAAGGGGGGGGAAAAAAAAAAAAAAAGCCAGCCTCTGCCCAGCTACCCCAGCCAGAGCTGAAGCAGAAGTGCTTCTGTTTAGAAATGGGATCAAGAACAGCCTCCAGCAGCAAGGAGGTGGTTAGCCGGCTGAGTATAATACGGAGGTAACATTACAGGAAAAGCTGAAGTAATTGCGTAGAACAGATATCAATATTAATACAGAACAAATCCCAGCCTCAGTTAAGCCTGCATAAGGCTAGTGTAGTGGCCTACCGCGATGGATTCACACTGCTATGGCAAAGAACAGAGTTTTGTCAGTCCTAAAAAGCAGAGGAGGGGTCCAAGCGGAGCCCGGTGCCTGACACAGCTAAGGCAGGCACTGCAAAGGCCCAGCTCTCAATCCGTATTCAAACTTCCATCACATCCTGCTCTCCCTGTAGCAGGTGAAGCAAGGACCCGAAGAGAAACTCTGTCCGTGCAGACCTGCACTTAGGAATCGCAGAATATCTCGAGTCAGAAGGGACCAATAAGGACCATCAAGTCCAATCCCGAGCGTGCCTCCTTGGGTGGATGGTGTGCTGCACCTGCCTGCTCCAAAGCCGAGCATAGTGCTTTGTGGAAGAGCATTTCAGCTGCAAACACACCAGGAAAAGAGCTTTTCTGGTTTTGTTCGTTAGAATGAGGTTTGGGATTTCTTAGCACAGCACAGACGCGAAACAGAGCTTCAGTGAAGTTACTGCTATGACAAAAAAAAAAAAAAAAAAAGGAGCTCCAGAGCTTGATTTCAATGCTAACCTTAATCAGAGAGGGTCATTTGCCAGCACTTTTGCAGGAGCAGCCGGGGTGTAGGGTTGGGGGGGCGATCACCCAAAGAAAGCCACATAAGCCCAAACCTCACGGCAACTGCCCACCGCACGGAGCAGGCAGAAGGGGGTACTGGGGAACCCAAACTGATCACCGAACTGCACAAACGCCCGTTGGCTAAACGCTCCCTCCCCGAGATCCATGCTTCCAGGCCATTCAGTTATACCAGAGGAGTGACCCAAACAAATACAAAACGTGCAATAAGCCATTCCCTGTGAAACGTATTCCCAGTTTTCAACCAAGCTCTATACCCAGCCGCACATCCCTCCCACGGCAGGAGCCGGCAGGACCTCTGGCTAAAACCAGATCTGCGACGGAGCCGGCGCTGGGCGCCGAACAAAAGCACCTGTTGTTTTGCCCTGGTCATGACTTTTCAGAGAGGCCATTTGGGTGCTTTCCCCTCACCACTGCTATCTCATGTACTACTAGGGGATGCAAAAAAGGGAATAATTGAGGGGCAGATCAATAAATTAAAAAGTTCTAAAAAAAAAAAGACATAATGAATTTGGTACAGCACATATTTTTAGATCAAAGATGTCTTTGAAGTGACAAACCCTTAATCCATAAACTACTGAAGCACTTCCTTTCTCTTCCAAACTACTCGTTGTCAAATAAAATGGAAGTTAAGGAAATTATCTTTATCTGAAAATGGCCAAAAGAAGCCATCACCTAATGACAGCCTTGTCAAAATGACAATTGGGGAAATTGTTAGGAAGGGGAGGCCTGACGACTGAAGGAATAAGCTTGCTGTTTGCTCTAATCTGGTCAGGCAGGCCCCACACAATTCCAGTCAGCTTGCTGTGTGAAACAGCTAAGTCTTTGTCAATGCGAGCAGGGGCTGGAAAGACTTCTCTTTCATGAATATGTATCGCCACCCTCCACGTCTACAGAAAAAAACCCCTTCCAAACAACAAAATTAAAAAAAAAAAAAAATCAAAACCCAAACTATCCACCACCGTAAAAAAATAAATCCCAGAACAACAAAATCCTAAGATATGGAGCTGCACAGAGAGAAAAAACTACTAAGTAATGAAAGCGCACGTTTTGGAAACAAAGCCAGAAGGATCTTCTTCCCAAAGGCTTTCTTTGGACTTTTATTCCCCAGCAGACTGGGATGAGGCACTTCAGGTCATGACTCGTAAGTACACAAAAGCCAAACAGCCCATCGGGGTATATAACGTCTATCACTGTATTTTATACCTAGCATCTGTCTGAAGGTGCTGCGGGGGCACCAAACCCCAGGCCACAAATACACACCGCTGGGCGGGTGAGACGGAGCCTCGCGTGACCGCCTGCCTCCTCGTGCGAGGAGGAAGGCACCCGTAGCAGGTCTAAACGCTTCCGCCCGCAAAGGTTTCAAGCGGCTTCGTATCAGGGTAACAAATTTCCTGTGAAGCTTACAAACACACGACATTAAAAATAAAGATGCTTCTAGGTTTAATAAACTATGGAGAGTGCGTTAATACAGTACGAATAGGTTCCTTTACGTGCGACAACACAACCGAGACTTCAAGCGCTCCCACTACAACAATTCTCTAGGAGATGTTCGTGACCACCTGCAGATAAAATCCTTCACAACATCTCAAGTCAGACAGTTTGAATCCGGGTCCCCTTGGAAGTTTGGGAGCTTTTTTTTTTTAACGTATCTACATTAAACTTCAAGCATTCAAAAGACTGGCATAAAACTGAAACAGGAGAGCCAAATCAAGCCCACTGGACTGCCAATTGAGGCTGATGTACAGACAGAAAGTGTCTTAAAAAGAATAAATGGTTCAGAAACCTGTATCAGAAACGCTGTGTCTCTGCCGGACTGATGCTGGAACTCCTGTAAGCCCAAACGCGGTGTTTAAAGCAATGGAAGGGCATATGGGGAGGGAACGCAGGATTGAACCAAGCCTACACCAGCTGCAGAAAACCCACATGAAGTTATTTTAAGATGTGGTGGATTCTGTCTCTATTGGAGAGCTATGACATCATTAAAGCACTCCGGTGTGTTTGAAACGTTATCTTCAAATGTCTGTGGTTATCTTTTTAACTTTGCTTGTAAAACCGCAAACTAGATCTTAATTTACTATAGAGAGCTTATGGCGATATTACAAACTTCAGGTTTTCTCCAAGTAACAAACAGAATTCAAAAGTTTGACTTCCAGCAGAGACCTCAAGATACAATGCTCAATTTTGAGGTTTACAATATTATGCAATGTTTGCTATACATTTCCATTTCATTAGCATATTCTACTTTACATGAAATCCAGCAATGAATGCTGTCCCTGATCTAAGGCTAATCCTCTTTAAAGAGCTACAGGCTATATTACATGTGGCCTCAGCCACGGTTATGCCATGGCTGAATCACTTTGAAGCCTATTGAACAGTGTTCCCTTGTGAGACTATACACAGAGCCATAAACCGATGCTCCCTGTGCTGTGAAATCCTGCTGTTTTCATCACCAAGAGTTTGTGGAAGGGACAGACCCTCCCGAGTCCCAGGCAGGGGGCTACACAAGAGGGAAGAGATAGGCGGCTGCCTTCGCCACCTCTCAACGCCAATTTACAACCCGGAACCTATATGCCCGCAGTAATACAAATGCCTTGTTTCTAAACGTCATCAGACAGCAATTGTTCCAAGGGAGGGTTACCAGAACAATAAAAGGTAGAGATGAACCAGGCACCTGCTTCCTTGGGCAAATCCTCTCTCTCACAGTCCAGGAAGGCTTCCGAAGTACAGTAGGTTACAGTGGCTCGGTCTGAAAGGGCGACAGCCAGTATAACTCGGAGTGAGAGACAGAAGATGCCAAAGTGAGAATGTTTATTGAAAAGCGGTTCCCTCCTGTCTTCCCTTTCTGCCTCTGTTCCACCTTAGTTCCCTTTCTGTGGAAAGGCCAACATTTATTTCGGCAAGGTTGACATTTATTTCAGGTCTATTTTTTGGTCGCTTAATTTTAGGATGGCAACTAAAAAACAAGAGCGATACCAAACTGATTCACTAGAAACTACAATTAAAGCCTACATCCGAGGAAAACAGATAGTGGTGTACTGCACCAGTAAGCTCCACAACATAAAGACATCACAGGTCGAGTAGTTTGGGACACAATCATACAGATCTTTAAAGAAAAAAAGATCATGTATCTCCAAGGCAGGCTGCATCTCTCACAGCTGGGTGCCCTTAAACACTATAAACTGAGATAATGGAATAGAATTTTTACGGCCACACAGCACAGAACGTGGAATCTTTTAACACCTTAGCAGCTATACAAATTCCAGGGCGGGGGGGTGGGGGCAAAGCAAACGCTATATTTACCAGTCCTGCTGTGTATTGGCAAAAGACAGTTTATTTCTGTGCTTGTCTTTAACTCTTCAAAATAACTTTCCTTGTTCAGTCACTGGTTTTGAAGGGAACCGGAAAGGTTGGTTCTGTTCAGACTGCATTATACACGTGAAATTATCTCCATCGAAATGGTGCCAAACGAGATAGAGCAAGCAGATTCGGTCCCTATGGTAAAATCTTGGTCCCGGTGAAGGCAGCATTTAAGCTCCTTACTATCAAAAACACTATCTCATCCAAAATGTCGATAATCCAACACACTGTTAGGGTTGCTACTGCATACATAGGAAACAAGACCACATAGTCCCTCGTGTGGCGAATGTAAAGAAGTACAGAGACAGTGTTTTGGAGGCTATTCCAAAACAGCACGCTGAAGTCGTGAGGCTTCTGCTTTCAGCCAAACCATTTCACTGGAGCCTATATCAATTGTCACAGGTTTTTACACTCCAGTGGATTTGTTTCAGAGCAAGAGGAAAGTTTTTTGGGTTTTTTTTAACGCAGCAAATAGGTTTTACCACTGCTAGAACCTTATCAATTCCCAATACGGTATTTAAAATACTAGCCGCTAAGCCAAACTAGGTACTGTGAAGCCTTTGATTACCGCTGGTATCTGGCCACTTTGGGACAAAGTGCAGCTTCCTCAGTTCAGTTCTCTAGAAGAGGAGATGGCAAAAAGCAGAGAACATCAAACTGAAATGCAAGGATTACGACCTAGGGAGACCATACTTACCTCTACTGTAATCTTTGTAGGAAACCTGGACCGTTGTTCCAGTTCTCGCAAAGAACGCTGTTGGTCTCTTAACGGTCACGGTTGATCGGTGAGATTATCAGTGTCGGTAAACCCTCACTCGATGGTTGTAATACACCAGTTCAAGCCTTCTCTTGTTCAGATCTTCAACATGAGATTTGCTGTGAAAGATGGAGTTCCCGCTTCCTGGCATGCCCTCTATCACGCAAAACTCAAGTCAAGGCGTCACGCTGCGCGGTGGGCTACCCGCAGCAACACAGACTTCTCTTAAGCGAGCCTTGATAAGGTCCAGTCTCACTTCATTTGTGACTCTGACAAGGTCAAAAACTGAGAAATCACGAGGATATCATAGGTCATTTGTAGGAAGTTCACAGGGTTATCGGGGGGGGGGGGGGATATAAAATCNNNGGGGGGGGGGAGATATAAAATCACACATGAATTGCATACTTCCGGAAGCAACTACAGAATGAAAAGGCTTATCTGTATGCCAAGTATTTTCTCTTTCTAGTTTGAGAGAAGTTCCACAAAATAACAAATGCAGGGAGATGTATATGTCAGCTAGAACGGTAGCAACGTACGACTAGGGAAGCAAAACTTCAACGGGTAGATCGCCTCCACATACAAAGATGGGAGATGACCACCAAATAACTGAAAGGTGGACTCACGGCTATTGGAAAACAAAGAGAACTCCCGTAGGAGTTTATTCAGGTCAGATGAAATGGGAAATGGAAGAGTTCTATTTCCTGAGACAACAAGGAGCAAAGAAATAAACACAGAGGGAACTGCACGCTCTCTTTCTCTTTTGGAAGATCTCCTCTCTGCCTCATGGAGTCGAGCTGTTCTTGGCACTGGGACCTAAAACTTCAATGAAAGCACCTCCTTCCCATGCATCCCTCCTCGTTCTCATGCTGAGATCCAGCTGAATATCTTGCTTTATCTTTGGAATACACGTGTCTTTGAGAAGGGTCTATTTCTTTTCTGTTTGAACATGAGGCACTTGGTTACCGTACACTAATAACAACTCATTGCAGAACCTAGCTGTTGGTTGTTGCGTACTCTGTTACGCCTTTCCCAAATTAACTCTTGGAAGTTACCACTGCCATTATTACCGTTAACTTAGAAGCATCACAACACCTCTTGCAATATCAAAATGAATTTTCTGACTTAAAAAACCCCAAGCAACCACCCCCAAAACAAATGGTAGCTCCCCATGTCTGGTCACACATTGCCACCTACTGGCTCCCGCCCCTGCACCCTCAACAGCACTGAGGTGGTTTGGATCAAGAAACGGGCTGCGAAGCAGTGAGGAAGAGCAGCAGGGGGGCACAGGTTGGTACGTGAACCCGACACACGTGTTACAGAGTAGGCAGTGAATATTATTATACCCTAGCATCGCCTAAGGGCAAGCAAACACATCCACCAGCCTGGGTTTTATGGCTCTAAAGCAACAACCAGCTCTCACCAACCTCCTCCTCTGCACCTCTGTACATCCCTGAACGAGTGAAGGGTGATTTCAGGTCACCCCTGTGCCACCCCAGGACAGCGAGCCTTGGGACAGGGGAGGTACAACGGCAGCGTGCCCCCCAGCACGCCCAGGCCCATGAGACAGGCCTGCCGCAGCAAGACAAGAGCGAGGTATTTAATGCTGGGGAAAGTCAGCGAACGAGAGCGCACGTCCCTCCAGGAGCCATGCCCGCGGGGCTGCACAAACCAGGGGAACACGGAGAGGGCTGAGGGCAGGGGGCAACTTGCTCACCTAGCTCTCTGCTAGCCTCGTTACAGGGGCTGCACTTCCCATCTTTCACAGGAGTGACATCGAAACGCGAGCGCGTCGCTCATGTCCCCTTGTGGTGAGCGGCCAACCCTGCAGAAAAACGGCATCTCGACACTAGCCTTAAAACCAAGCCCCAATGCATTCAAATCCACCGCAAGCATTTCTAATGCGAAGTTTGACGTAAGAGGTCTCACTACATCACGGCATCGGCATCAGTATTCACATGATGACGCCACTGACGTGGGGTACCAGCGAGTAGGAAAGCCGAAAACCAAAAGACCACAGAAATCATACTTGGGCAACATTTACAAGTGCGGTCACCCTTTACACCTGCATCCGTCCTGTCACACAGCTGGCAAACCTAAGCACTACATCGGCAGTTTTGATAACCGCCTGCCAAATCTGGCCTTAGAAGGGAAGGACGGAACCACGGGGAAATCTCAGAGTCACTGAAATCAGGCCAGGCTTGCTGTTGATCCAACAGGATAAGGATACTTCATCACGTTAATTTAAATAGCAGAGAGAAATAGAAAGTTTCAGACTCGTCCAAATGACTGCCGGTCTCATATCTTGCCTCAAGTGTCCTCAGAACGGCCTTTACACAGGAAGAGAGACAGAACTGTAAAGGACACAATTCCCGAGTGTCTGAGAAACGTTATCACAGCCTTCCCAACTCGTGACTGGCCAGGCAGACCACTAACAGCCGTGCCAACTGCACCATGTGCCAGAGCACTCAAAAAACAAACAAACAAAAAACAGGCAAGGATGTTCTGGTAAGGTTTCTTACCATATGTTAAAGCATAGGGAGAAAGCTCGGGAAAGAAGGCTTCACACCGAGTCATTCAGAAGGAATTCGCTGGAACACAGATATCCAAAAACAGTCCTTCCACTCACTAACCCAGAATACACTTTCTATAACTCTTCTCACCTACCATGAACTTCCCAGAAAGAGAAAGAAAGATATTTGCCCTCGCTGACTCTCAGATTTTCAAAGCCGATCATGACTGAAAGCATACTAGGAACTGCAAGAGTTCCTTGTATTTTTCTGTTTTCCAGATTTGTCTATTTAGGCTCTGGAGTTATCCAAAGCCTTACAAATCAGTTGTTAGAAAAACAATACACCACCACAGCCAAGCCAAAACCACCTCAGTCTTTCAGCCTATGCATTGCAAGTACTTAATTAGCCCGAGTGGCTAGCATCGTAACGTGCCACCGATAATTACACAGAGAAGCCACACCGGGCATAGGTACGCAGGGAACAGCCATTTCAAGTAAGGAACATGACTTTTCTTAGGTCTTCCTCCTCTCTAGGGATTGGCAAGGCAACAAATACAGGTGTCTGAAAACAAACCAGCTGGAAGGCGACTTGAAAGCAGAGCATGGTTCTGCTCCACCTGTATTTTTGTATCCCACGCTGTCTTCGTAATCCACGGGAATGCCGTGTGCCACCGGCTTTGCAGTCTGGCATCGGAAAGCTCAGATTTCCATCACTTCGATTATCCATTGGATAACTCCAGGGGCACCAGAGTCGATTCACACTCCGGAAAGGAAAGCAAGTCAGGGGAAAATCACAACCCCAGGGGAGGACAAGGTTGCGTAAACAACACAAACAACAGGACAGCAGCAAAAGCTACTAGGCTAACGTCGACATCAGCTCCCCTGGCCCACGTCCCAGCGGCTTGCTCACCACGCAGCGCAGCTCAGCCCTAGGAAGCCGTACACATTTACTTGCAGTTTCGCTTTTGACCAAAGAAATTCAATTAAAAAAAAAGAAGCCATCGTAAAACAGGAATGAACTCCAGCAAACCACATAACAATTTTAGCAGAAAGATCACCCAGAAAACCCACAAGCACAGAATGCCTAATTTTTTTTTTTTTAATTCCCCTAATACAGGACAAACCTGTAGTCGTTTTCCTGAAGCTAGCAGCATTTCAACCAGTTAGAAACTTAAGGAAGAAAGGAGCAGTAAATCCAGTTCCTGTCCTCTCGGGTACGAAATCACACAGAACTATATTTAAATCATAAACTAATAAGGAAAATATAATTAATATGAGGTTACATAATCCTGTGGGGAAAAAAAAAAAAGGGTCCTTACATACCTCAATAGATACAAATATTGAAATAATCCTATCAGAAAAGCTCTCTCATGGCCCGGGAAGCAGGCTGTTTCCGGAACCGAAGGGCTGACAGGAACTACAACCATAAACAGATGCAATAAATAGCAGGGTTGCAAAACTCCGGCTTTTCCAGAAGGCAGCAAAGTGCTTTTGTGTGAGCACACAAGCCCAGCCCTGCCTGCTGCAGGAAAGGCAGTCTGCTAAGGAGGAAACTTGGAAGAATGTGTATTCCCTTTCTGCTTTTCAGCGTGACTTCTTACGAAACACAGTCTGACTGCTTTTTCTTCCTCATGTAATGGGAGAAGATCATACGCAGCAGGCGTATTAGCCTGTATACAGATAAACTACTTTTTAAGAACTACAAAGGAACTTATCAACCCTTGAGCAATGTACCTGTTGAATAAATAAGAGGAACCTGCAAATGAAAAGCAGTTGATGTGAACCAACACTGTATTTCACCACCCGTGGCAAAGCAATCAAACCTACAGTACCTATCGAGGAACACCACCTTGCTAGTCACAACACCGTACAAGCGCCTGTAAGGCGAGGACACTGAGCATCTAGGATTCCGACCGAGATGAAACAGGTTTTTTCTGCGCTCTGCCTCTTGTTCTGTGCTTGGGAGTAGTCTTGCTTAATAAGGATAATCAAGCAGCTGAATGAGAGAAACACATTCATTTTTTCCTACCAGACGGCAGGGCTGCCTCAGGATTTCTGATAAAATGGAAAGTTATCAGCTCAGCTTAGACCAGCAGCCGAGGTAAGATCAAGTTGGGTTTTCTTCCCCGAAGGCAGCGCAATGAAGCTGAACCGCTGTGGCTTAAAGCGATTAACCAAATAATTTAAAATACTCGCTGTGAGAACATCATCAGTCAAACATTACACTTGTAACACGCTGCTTACAAGCGCGTTTTACTCTTCAAGGCCATGATCAGGGGGAGCAGAACCGACATTATTTTGCCCGAAACCTGAGCCTGCGAACTCTGGAGGGCTGGTTCCAGCAAGGTGGCTCACAAGCGTGAGATTTTTAGGTGTCCACAAAAAAACCCTGGAGAAAGCGGAGGCCGATTTGTTTTTTTCCCCGGTTTATATAGTACATTAACAGAAGAACGGGTGTTCTTTCTAGAAAAACACGCCAAGCTCGTCCCCCCG
>VZTL01009406.1:0-22648 GCA_013400535.1 Scopus umbretta
TTGTACAATGCATGTCCTAGAGACCTGTCCATTCAAACTCATCTGCAGAAGCTTGCTTTCTCCTCCTCCAGTACTGCATGAACTCACTCCATTTTTCAGAATCATTCTCTATACATAAAAATAACCTGTGCACAAAAAGCTACTAATAAAAAAATGTGAATTATAGTAGTACCAACAAGGTAGGGCCTTAGTTTTTTCAAGGATTTATGTGTACATAACAAAGAGACAGCCCCTACACCAAAAAAAGTACGATCACTGATAATTGACAGTCTTACTGGAGGACAACAAATACCAAATAAATAGACACCTCCCTGTGTTTCACTGCTCACTTGAGGTTCTGCAGGCATGATGCCCTATTCATACAGAATGTATTAATACAGGGTCTAGCACATTTTTAACCCTCTTCTAATTGAGATCTGTAAGTAGTAAAATACAGATTGGTATTGCTCCTAATTAAGTACATCTGTTTCCACCCAGAGCACTTTTCTCTCAGCTTGGAACACCCAGGACTGGCAGAACAGATGCCTTGAATTAGCACAGAAGTCATAAGTGCCGACATATATAATATAAGCAGATTGTCCCTTTTCCACCCTCTGAACTCTTGTTGCTTCTCTAATTAATACCCTCTGATTATTTCAGATGGTCATTTGGCTAGTGACAGCAAAGGTAAAATGCTCGAGTATCTTGTGACACATACCTGTTTTTTGTCTGGCCCATTTCCAGCACACTTTTATTTGTTCTGTTTCTCTCCTCCTTTATCTCCCTTCTTACTGTTCACCCATTGCAAACGTGGTGCCTCTGCTTCTCAGCTTTTGGGAGAAGCATTGAGGTGCAAAGAACCTGGCTGAATTAGAAGCCCAATGTATCTCTCTCTTCCCTTCATTTTTCAATTTATTGCCTCTGTTCTCCTCTGTGTACCTTCTCTTTTTGCATCCATTCTCTCCTCTCCTGTCTCCAATACTACTTGCTCCTCACTTTGCCTGTAGGCTTTTCAGGCAGCCCTCACAAACACATCCACCACCCACGGGTACAGTGTTGATCTAGAGGCTACAGCTAGGGCTGAGGGCCATGATGGGCTGGGTATAACCCATGGAGCAGGAGGATAGGCCTCACATAGAGATCTTGCAGACTAAGTATTTGAAGACACAAGGAGTAAAGGCAACAAGGAGAATGCAGATTTGGTACCTGGTAAAATATTTATATTTACTATATGTTTGGCCATTTTCATGTGTTCTGGGAACAAGTAAGAGGCACTGAAGATGTAGGGTGGTGGCTCCTTTGCCAAGCACAAATGGGATATATTTTCCTGTCCTCATTCTCCTACTCCTTCACCTCAGGCTAAACAAAGCCATGAGCAACCATGGTGAAACAACCAGGGAAACTACTAGAGTTTTTGGACTTCAGATGATCTGGAAATTTTTATTTAGCATTGACATATTTTCAGTAATAAAAGCACACATCAAAGAAAAAAAAAATGGTCCTTCTGCCAGAGCTCTCTTCCCAAGAGAAGGGATACCAAACAGCAAAACTCTGATTGTAATCCAAAAATGATAGTTAATTAGTATGTGTACATGTGATAGATCTCACAGAAGATGCTCTTTCAGAGGTATTATGCTTATTTATGGGAGAAACAAGAAAAGCTGCACAGACACAGGATTGTGGAAGCAAACAAGATCATCTCTGCAGAGTGAATGGCTTCATGAAAAGTTAAGGGCATAGCAAAGGGAGGGGGTGAGTGGATCAGAGTTCCTTTGAATGAAAACCTGGTGATTGTCAACCTTTTATAGGCACCATTCCTGCATTTCTCACAAGTGACTCATCTTCTCCATTCAGAAAACACTGCCTGCATAACTAACACTAATCTTATGAAATGTCTGATCCAAATTCCACCTAACCCAGCTGGAAGAAATAAAGAAATTGTGAAAACATCCCAAAAAGTTAAGCAAGTTCCACTAAGTGAGTGCAGAAAATAAATCCAGTTACTATATTTCTAACCTGAATTTCAAGTGTTCAAATGGCAATGAAACAGTCATAGTATGACTAAGCAGGTTTGTATGAAAACATAGCCCTTGCATTATAAAAAGGTCTTTCTTTATTTAAAGAGAACTAGTATAGCTGTGTATTTTCTTTATGCAGACCCTACTCTAACAGAGCAGAAATTTTAACAAAAAGGCTTGAGAGATAAAACTCAAACTGTACCAAGCCAAATATTTCACAAAGCTCTTGTTATGCTGGAACAATTTAACATGCTTCTGGCAATAAATACAATAATTGCATCCAGTCAGACAGAAAAAATAAAGACCAAGGACCTGAATTCTTTATCATCATAGGTCTTATACCAGATCAAAAGCATTCACTTGTTACTTGCACCATCCTGTTTCCTATTTGGGCAGTCACTAGAGGGCATCATCACCTACTCAATCTTGCCTGCAGACCAGGTCAGAGCGTTCATATCCTACCTCCAGAAGCTCACCAGGTAACAGGATGGGTGCACCTATGCTGCTGCCTGTAGGACTGTCCTCCGCAGAGCACTGAAAACTCAGCTTTCCAGTTGTTCCCACAGGCCTAGCAGAGGGGGACCTGCAGGGCACCATGAAAATGGCCCACTTTGGATAACAGCACAGAGGAGAATTCAGGACTATTTGGCTCTCAGCACCCTTTAGCATTCAGCACACACATCAGAGGAGCCTGGAGCACTCATCTACTGGTTAAAGCTATCATCTGCTTCGCATCCACCCCTGCACAGCAGCTCTCTGTCAACTATCTCTTAAAAATGGGACTACTAAACAGAGATGTCCATCAACTGCCTAATACTTTCACTTCTTTGTAGGGTTATCTGTAAAAGTGCTCACATAACAACTTTTCCAAATTGCCCTGCCAATTTGGAAAGAAGAAGTGCTGAATAGATCATGAGATGATGATTAGCTTTGTTAGACCGAGGGCAAGAATCATAAATGTGTCTATTTCCCAGCACCCATACAACAACCCAGGTCCCATTTTTACATTAGCACTTTTACAGTGAGCATGCCAGTGGAAAGATCTGGGTGTTGCATCAACTACAAACACAGGGGAGAAGGGCCAGCTGCTAACTTGTGTATTTACACACAGCTGCTTTACCCCCATTCTTTATTTATCCCTTTCTCTCTTGCTTCATGTGCTTCATAAAAAGTCCCAGGTGGGTCATTTCCATGGCTTGGTATTCATCACCATAAGCACAACCCCCACTGTCCCAGGATTTCTTAATAACATCACTACTTGGACAGCTTTGCTGGAAGTAAAGCATGCACATACAAACTGGGAGTCAGGGAGCTTCTGAGCCCTCAAATCCAATTACAGACACTGCTACACACCAGAATGAAACCCAGGTACATGCTGCCCCCTGCATATCACCACCATGTCCCAGTCCCACAGTCTGGGAGTGATGTGGGCATGATGGGGCCATGTTCCTCTGTCTGTGCCCAGGCACGGCACAGGGAGCACCTGATCCTCAGCTAAATGCAGGGCAGGAGAATTTTCACTCATGCCTCACTGCCTACATTTTCTAAATTAATTTGTTCCGTGGGTGGAGAGTGTAGTGTCTTGAGAAAGGTCTCCATCCATCAGAGGACTTGGCAGGAAGCACCCCTTTTTTCAGGAAATGATAGAGTTCAGAGGGATCATGGACAAGTGACATGATGCCTCACTGCATGCAAAATAGATCTATATCTCAGCAGGGTCTTCCAAGAGCAGCTTTGGACCACCTCCAAAACCTGGAGCAGTGCAAAAAGCACCTGAAGTTCCAGTGTCAGAAACACCTGTTATGCAAGGAACAGGTCTACAGGTCATAAAGAGTTTGTGGCATTTTGATTTTTACCTGGGATTTTCCCTTCAAAGTGTAGGTACCTGGAGCTGTTCTATCCAGGCTGACTCCCAAGTGTGTGCTTTAGTTTGGAGGGAATAAACAGTAGGTGTATAGTCCTGCACTATTAGCACTGGTGTATCCAGTATAATGAGTATAATGTGCAAGGGAGCAGCTTTATCAACTCATTAGAAAAACTGAATGTTGGAAGCACAACAGAAACTGGAGGGAGGGGGGAGCTAGAGGGAACATTGATATTTATCACTAAAAAGGTGGAGGGACAATTCTATAAAAGGCAGGTAAGGTAAGTAGGTAGGTAGAAAAGAGACAGAAGGGGAAAACATTGGAACTAGATCCCGATTAAAAGGGTAATATATTCACATTGGGGCACAGATGATCTTGTTAGCTGCATTGTCTGAGGCCTGTAAAAGATGGCACATTTGCATTAGAAAAATCAAAGAAGCAGACTCAAGTGGGATCATAAGTCTTAATAATTTTGGGTATCAGAAACTCCAAAGTTGGTTAAAAACTTCTGTGAAAATTTCACTGAACTTTCTGTGATTAAAATTACAGATATTCTCACAGAACACCAAGAAAAATTCACTTTACAGCAAAAGCTTGCTTTTTCCTATATATTCTGGGTGACAAAGGTTTCCCTGGACTGGAAAGAGTGTCTCCAACCTTTCTGTGTACATACAATGGGAGGATACTTGGTGATTGTTATTCACTAAAGCTCCTGTACTAGGCAAAGGTACAGTGTGAGTCACTCTAGCAGAAACCCACCCATTCCCAGGCCTACAGCGCTTACTCACAAGCCAGCATTTAGATATGCAAATAACAACATATTGTTATCAGCAGCTTGTCCAATAATATTTCCTTTGTTTCATCAAAAAGGCGTATCAGTTTTGTACAGTTGGCAGTGAACATGCAAAGTGGAATTTGAAAAAGCAAGACCAGCCAGAACAACAGCCTCTGCCAGTCTGATTGCAGGCATCACTGATGTCAGATGATGCATCAGAAGCTTAGGGTGCTAATGACTTGTTGATGTCTTTGACATTATGCAGCTATCCCTTAGCAGATATTTTCATGGTAGGTATTGTTTTTATAGATGTTCCCATATTACTCACAAGCTGGAAGTTTCAAGGGAAAATTTTGAAAACAGGATGAAAGCTCAAGGGGACAGGGAAGAAGAAAGCTTGTCTGAATCCTCACATATACTTCATCCAAAACACAGAAACGTGAAATACCTTGTCCTTGGTCCCAACCCTGTTACAGAATTAGAAATATAGGACACCTGACTTCATATTCTCAGCCACAGTCATTTGTTTATATTCATGTATAATCAGCTGTAGTCGTTGAACATAAGTTAAAACATATTCAAAAAAAGAGGAGAGAATTTGAAGTAATAGATCTAATTAAATTATCATCCTGAAATAATCTGGCCAGTTTATCTTCTTTGCTTTTTTTTTCTGTCTTTCCTTTGGAGTTTTGCAAAACAATTTTTAGAACCTAATTAACTTTCTGCATGAAGATGCACTCCTTTCATTTTTGAGAATTAATCACATTTAATCTGCAGACACTAGCCATTATAGCAAATCTGTCTGTCCACTGACATACAGATTATGAGAAAATAAATGGAAAGTGACATTCACATTAGCTTGAGAGTGTTTCTGCCAGCCATTGACTGGCTTTTCTAGTTACTATGACTTTAACCCATCATCACTTTCTCATTACAACTACCCGATTGCATAGTTTAGGTTGCCAGGTGGATTTTCCAGGCATTTATTATGACAGTAATGTTTTTTTATGTTTGAAGTTATGAAACCCCTTCTAAGTGAATTGCTTTCTTAAATATAGAGTATCTTGCTGTCAGCTAGAGACTGGCTGTGTGGGGCAGTTTTGGAGTCAAAGCTCTTTAGGCATGGAGGAGCGCAAATCTAATTGCAAACAGGGGAGAAGAATTCATTAACGCATTTTGGGCTGCATATCCAAGGAAGTTTGTTCCAGTAGTGAAGGTGCTGGAAAAGATGACATATTATTACAAGGGACTTTGCATAAAACAAAAATGTGTGTACCTATATGAGAAGGCAACTGAACAAGAATACCATTGCAGTGAAATACATCTAAGAGCAAGCAGGGGGGGAAAGAATGTGTTCTTTCTAGATAAAGCCTCTGCCAGGCATAGGTTAGAAGTATGGAGAAGATTTCTGTAACCATGCCACAGAAAAAGAGATATGGTGGTTGTGTTTTACGCTTCAGCCAGAAGTGCTATCAGTACTTTGCAGAATACATGCAGAAATAGGGCTGCTTGAGAGACTGTGTGTTCTAGGGTGATTTATAGCAGCTAAATAAAAGTAATTAAAGATATAAAGGACTGAAGCAGTAAAGCCAGGACTGAGCTATTTAACCAAGTGTCACAGCTTTGCACGATTCATGAACTACTCCGAGGTAGTTAAAAAATATAAAGTGTGATTCATAAATTCTAGAAAGAAAACAAACTATTTGTTAAGAAACCTGACTTTATGATGCTCCTAAAACTAGTAAAACTATTTGAATTCCTTTCTAAAACCTTTCTTTAAAAAATGAATAAATACGCCCATTCACATAATGCACATACATATACATACATATATTTCCTAACTGGCAGTTAGAAAGTAGGCACCGAGGTATGCAATATATATGCATATTCCAAAAGCATTACACAGTTAGTTATAATTTCTACCAAATTCTTACCATGTATTTTTATGGCGATCAACTCTATCAACTAAGGAATGCTAAATTAGCAGGCCTTTAAAAAAGAGAAATGATCCACAAAATTATCCTCTGATCAGGCTGAAAGCTCCTTTTCACAGGTATGTAATTAGGTAGTACACTAAATGATGACTGAGTGTATTAACAACTCTTCATTAAGTCTTCACATGCAGCAATTGCAGCTCATTTACTCCATTAGTTAGCTGCTAACACTGACTGCACTGCAAGTGTATATATGTGGCTAGGTCAATGTGAGAGCCACTACAATACTATGAATTATCAGGTCATTGCACAGAACTGAGGAAATCCCTGATTACAGTTCACAATTCAGTAATAAAGCAAACATATATAATTCTGCAAAACTATCTGTTAATGAAAAAAGTGGAAAGTAATTCTTGTTTATTCATCTGGGCATCACAGCAGGAAGAGAGACAAGTGTTCATTTCTGTGTGATTTGGGGCTTTTCTTAAATCCTTTCTTTTTCTTTTTCAATTTCCCCTACCCATTCTGCTGCTAAGTATGACTATTTCTCTTGGTTTGCTGGGATTTTTTGGTGTTTTTTTTTTTGCATTGATGAGGTACAGCATGTAAATATATAAAATTATAGAAAGTCATATAATTATGAGCATGCTTTATTATGAGCCTGCCTTAAAGTAAACATAAAACAAACACCAAGAAATTGCTATCAAAGGTAATTACCATAAAATAATGTTGCTTGACTATCGAATGCTGTGATCAGATATTGCTACAGTTGCCAGCCCATTTGTAGTTGAACTATTCAGGTATTATGTGGCAGTAATTTTCCTGGAATGTCCATCTGAATCAAACACTATATTTCACAGACTAGTTTGAACACAGATATTCCAGCTTTTCTTTCAGGGTAAAATCATGACACAACTTCTGCAGGATTTGCAGGATCTGTTTTGGAATGGACGCATCGTAGTTAGATTTTCCTTCATCCTGTGTTACTCACACTTTATTGAAGAATAAAAACATATTTTTAATGTATGTAAACACAAGAAAAAAAGCCTCTAAAACACATTCATATTGATTTCTACAATTATTTTCCATCTTGTTTTGCTTCAATATTTCATGAATAATTTATAGCAATATTTCTGATATTCCTAGATTTGTTCCATTTTTATTGCAACTACAAAGTTCCCCAGAAGAAGTCAAAGCTTATATTTCACAATCCTTTATGTCATATGAACATAGAAATTACTTCTAAAAATGCAGTGGCCCTTTATATGATTGCTGCTATCTCTGACTCTACTGAAGCCTTGCTTACTTTTCTTCACCACCAATTAACAGTTGCAGCTAAAGGAAAAGGACAGGATTTGCAGGGAATCTGCAATGGGATATTCAGCTTTCTCTTCTTTCACTGGCGAAATTTTTTGTTTCTCTTACTACAGTCTGGGGATAAATAGTCATAATAAAGGCACATATTCTCATTTTCCTCCTGGAATTTCTGTAGAATTTCATGGCTAACCTTTCTGCAAAAACTTTAAAAAATCTCTGAAGCTCTGCTGCAGCAATATCATGCTTTTAAATTAAGCAGGATGGATTACAACCTCCTACAAAAAAAAAAAAAAAAAGGTATTTATGCATGACTTGAAAAGATTTCTACTGGACTTTGCAGGATTTCCTCCCTTCATCTTTTCAGCACAACTTATCCACAGTGCTTAAATGCAGTTTTAAATCTATGTCCCTAAAAAGATACTAACAGCTGTAAACCAGTGTCAGTAAAATAAAGGCAGACCTACTTCCAGAAAAACATGCATAGTTATGCAAAACATAAATTTATGATATGCTCATAGCATTAGATATGGAAGATACTCATGGAGGTTGTCTAAGCCGCTTCTCCATTTATGAAGGTTTGAAATGTCTAGAGACTAATATAACAAATACCAGAGCTGGTAACCTCGTGTGGTATCTGCTACTCAGACAACTGAACTTCCTGTGTACTGAGCACCTGCTCTGAATTATCCTCCAAACTTTGTTTCAAATTTTCTTTGTTTCAGGAGGCCTTTGTAATAGCAGAACAATTAGCTTTAGTGTTTTCATACTGCAATAATGTCAGCCCAAGAGAGGAAGATACACAATGCAAATGATGACCCTGAGGACTCAGGAATTTAATGAGCAAAAACACCACATGCAAACTCTGGTGGGTAGACATTCCTCTAATATGTATGAGTGTTGGTTTTAGAGTGAGATGGAGTGATCTTGCTGGAATAAATTGTTGCGTAACTGTGGAACTCTTTGGCCTGCTAGATTTGGACAGCCCAACTCTGGGCTGACATGCAGTGCTCTGATCCTGAAGTTATTCTGTGGATACTCAGAAATACTCTGGAAGAAAGCCAATGGTTCGTTTTTTAGCTGCTGTCGAGGCACTTAGGCTGTATGACATAAGCATTTGCATCGCAGGATAAAAAATGTTTGTGGGATCTAATAAACTCATTGTCTGGTTCATGTAGGACCTCACTGCTGTTATTACTGTTGTGGGTAGTAGTAGTAGTAGTGCTAATATCAGAGTAGCAACTGCCAGTCTCAGTAGGGACTGGGCTTTGTGAAAAAAATAAATCAATTAAAGGTCAGAATAGTCTCAAAGAATTTACACTGGAAATAAATTTTCAAATTGTATTTAGTTAGTTGCAGCTGAGGTGTTCATGAATCACTGCCACACACTGCCACGTTTCAAGGCAGAGTAGTGCAAACCAAAAGGAAAAGAGCAATTTGTGTGCATTTATCAGCCTATGACCTAGAAAGCAGCAGAAGCTGATACTCTGTCTTGTCATTGCCCCTGTTGTAGGGCAATAACCTCTGGCAGACAGGTGTGGCAGCCCATCATGCTGCTAATCTCTCTGATCAGCCCAGCATGAATGGGTAGAGCTCATGAATCAGAGGCCGAAGGGTGGATATGAGAGCATTATAGTGCTGTTAGCTAAAGAAATGGAGGCAGCATTTCTCCTGTAAGAAGGACCATCTGCATTGGTCCTTGCCCTCCAAGGTGCAGTGGCCTTCTTGGCTAGGAAAAACAAGAAGCAGAATAAATTCGGCACCACTAGGGCAGGAAGGAGATTTGCACTTTGCAGGGGAAAAGAACCTCATTTTTTTGCCATAAAGGCCAAAAGCCCAGTGCTGCAAGCTCACCAAATGCTCAGCTGAAAAGACAGCATTCAGCCTGGGGTGCCCAAGTGCCATCCAGTTTTGTCACCTCTGCTTCCCCAGGACTGCAAAGCCCACTCAGTTCGCAGATCCTGACACTATGCTGCTGCAGGCAAACTAAACCCTGCAGTCCCCAGGGCCATCAGACTCCCTCGCCCCATGCAGGCTGCTCGTGGCAAGCAGCTAGCCCTAAAACATGCTGGGAACTGCTTGAAAAAATGGCAAAACATGACAGAGATGTTGTGAGAGAGTAATGGCACAAGTGATCAAGTGAGGAGTGTTTCTTCACTGTTTAATTTAGCAGCTCAGATGTAGCCACAGAGAGCATATGCGTTTAGTTCCCATCAAAGCTTCCCCCAGTGATTACGCCCAATTGCCAGCTCTGTGCAGAATGGAGCAAATCCACCTCCGCTATCACCCCATTAATTTCAGCAGAATGATAGGAATTTGGTCAGGTGAGAGAAACACTGCACAGTTCATACTGGCTTGAATTGTCCCAATTCTTGAGACTTTACTGAAAATACCCATTGGAAGAGAGACTGGCTAGTGTAAAATTTCTCATCATTCTCTCCTCTAGCCCTAGTTAGATGTGCTTTCTGAAGGGCTTCCAGCCAAAAACTTTTGGGTTTTTGTCATTACTGTTTTGCTTCAGCTTGAAATTAAAACTGAAAAGTTTTTAAAAAAGCATTGCTTCTAGAAACAGATGAATGCATAATGCTTGAACACATGAAAAAAGAGGGGCCTTTTCCTTATAATCAACTTGCCAAAATTCATTTTCCAGCGAAATTATTCTTCCTTCAATTTTGCCTTCCCCTCTTTCATTAAACTCACACTGAAATAACAGTCTTAATCCCCAAGAAGCATCAATATTTTCGCTGCAAAGTGTTGCACAACTTGTGGTATGGAGTAATGCCATGCATTAGCCATGAAGCAAGGTTTGACGTAGCTAAAGAACATCATGTACAATACCACATTTTATCAAAACCAAACAGCAGAACAATGCACACAAGGCTCTCGCAAATATACCAGACCCATCAGATTTAAATCTGATAAAGTCAATACAGAGAAGAAATATAGGGTACAGTCTGTCTTCATTAACACAGAAGTAGGCCCAGCAGTTCCACTTTCCCTCTGCACCATGCTCTTAGCCCAACAGACTTGGCAGCCAGCCTCTCGGGCTAAAATATTGGAAGTTTGGAGTTTAAAGATCTGTGCTTTTACACCAGAGTGCATGGCCCTCAGAAATGCCACAGAAGAGACTTGCCCAACTTCTCCCCCAGACAGAAGGACCACGTGGCATCTTGGTTTCTTGGGAGCACCTCTCCGGAGACCTTCAGCAGGGGACTGACCTGTGTCCCCAGCTCTGCCTGCAGCTAAAAGGGAGGCACCCACATGGATAATCAGTTAGCTGGCAGAAGCTTAAGGTCCAACATATGGCTTACTGCAGTTTTATGTGCTACTTCTAATGAGGAAGAAATATGTTAAAGAAAAATGTGGGGTGCACTGCAGGGAAAAGCTGGAGAGCAGTTGTAGAGGGTCGGGCTGAGCTCTGGCCATTGGTGTTGAAGTAAGGTGGCTCACCAGCACCCTCACCTTCTTGCTGTGGGTGTCAGCATGAGGAACACTGGGTTTCTATCCTGAAGGCATAGAGCAGGCAGCACAGTGGAGACAAACCCCAGCTGCTTTCATCCAGAACTTGCAGGTCTAGCTGTGGTTGCACAGAGTTCTACGTAGGCTAATTGCCCAGTGGTTTACTTCATTTCCCAGGCAGGTTTGGCTGTTTGCCATACTCCCAGTTCAAATGCCACCAGTACCTGAGCAGGCTAAATGAAAGCTACCTTGGGTCCATCTGCATGCCTAACTGACATATTCTGTTAAGGCACGGATTGTGTACACTGATAAGTTGGGGGAGTAATTGTCCATGTGCCTTTCATTGTCCTATTACAGGGACAAGAGATCTGATCAGATGGATTAGTTTGTCAGAGTGCAGGGCAGCACTACGAAAAACTGTGCAAGCCAGTTCAAACACAAGAAACAATATCACTCTTAGAGCAGCAATCCACCTAACAATGTAAGAGATGAACCCTGCTAATTAAGGAGATACAACAACCCTGGGCAACAAGTGTAAAGCCAGCTGGGATGCATTTGCCTTGTACGGGGTACTGGTCACCGTGCACAGGCAGCTCGGCAGAGGGGCTCTAGTAATTTTGTGGCTAGCCTGCTGTGGTGGTACAGCCCCCCGGGGCACTCTGAGATCCCAGGATAAGCCCTATTGTGCTGCTATCTTGGTCACAAATGCAGTGATTTGGGCGTCAGGCACTCTCTGTCCACACATGGGCCATCTCCTGCCTGAATTGTATACCAGAATGACTCAGCAGGAATTGTGGCCAGAATGTAAAATACTGACCAAAGCCAATCATTTTGAGATCCTATAAATAGCGATCCAAAAGGGAGACATTTTGAACTCTCTGGGACTGCAGTGGGCTGTGTGACCCAGTATCTCTCCCTGAGCTGGGATGCCTCTCAGGGCAGATTTTGCAAGGACTGAAGGAGCAGTCTGCTGACAATTTTCTGAGGACTCAAAGGCCTGATTTTGTGAGGTTCACCGACCGTCTGTTGATGAGTGTCAGCACATAAAAGTAATTAATGAAACTCATGAAAAGGGAAATTTTAATCACAGGTTAACCTCGGTGTATGTCTGTGTGTGATTTGATTTAGACCCCATCTGTGTGTGCAGCCCTCCTGTAAGTTTCAGGTGACCCTTGACATTCTTGAACCTTTAACTAAGTTGCTATTTTGATTGTAACAAATTCCATCTAATTGCTCTGTTAAATTGGCTGATGCTTAAGTGTTGTTAAGAATTATACAACCTAGTTCTGTGATCTCCCTCAAAAATATTAATAAATCTTACACTGCTGCTAAACCAAAGCTATGTAAAAAATCATATTTGCAACACCTGCTTCTAGTACCCAGCCTGGCTGCTCACCCAGGGAACTGCAGCCCTGCCCTGAGCTGCACCTGAGCTGAACCTGCTGGCTCTAACACAGGGGAAGCCTCTGCACACCACGATGCTGTTCTTAAAAATGCATCTATTACCGACATCACCAGGTTCCTCGCTCACTTTTTTTGCTCATTTTTGGGGGCAATGTATAAAGTGCATGTTGCAGAGGGGCCTGACTGCACTGCAAAAACCTGGCACAGTCTGTGCTGGGCTGTGCTTATCTTCAGTGGAAACTACGGGGTTTGGGTTATGTTCTCTAGAGCCCCGTCTTCATGATTTGCATTCTCGTTCGTGCCTCCAGTGCAGGGCCTAGAGGGAGGAGGGATGGAAGCAATGACTCACAAGGCTGGAGCCCAAATAATGTAAATCACCATTGACAAGTTTAACAAAAAAAGATAAATCCTCGGTTGGTATGTTAGGCAAATGGTGACTGGCAAAGCTGAGCAAGAGTGAAGCGCTAAAGTGAAGATAAATGAGGAAGCACACACTGCTGAAACTCATGCTATGACCTATTTACAGTAGAGCCAAGGTTTTGCTTAGTTCAGTAAATATCCTAATTTAGACACCAATCCAAAACTCCTTTAATGAGATGCATGGAAATCTTGCAAAAAAAGCCTTCCAGTGCTCCTAACTTTGGACAGTATGAAAGTAATAGTGCAGGAGTGATTTTTTCCAACCATGTTTTTTTTTTCAATCATGATTGAAGATAACACAAAAGGTGAGTGCAAACTTTTTTGAAAGGAAGTGTTTCTAAACCTTTATTGCATTTGTTATGGGCAAACACCTAGTATCCCTGAACTGGTTTGTTCTATGCAGTAACCAAAATGATTTATTTTCTCAAGTCTCATTTTAAAGGGCAGGTAATGGACATTTTGTTATTTCATTAAAAAAGAAATGCACAAAGTCCAAAGGTTGGTCTGGTTTATGGTTGAGCTGTTTGGTATGGCTTGGATTTACCTTATAGCATTGTGACTTAGGGTAAATTAGACAGAGACCATAAATGGAAAAATGTTTAAAACACCATTACACAACTGAATAAATGGGCTGAAAATGTTGTCTTTGTGTCTCTCCCACACTGATTAGCTGAGGATGATAGCTTCATCTGAGATTGAACCCCATCTGTTGCCGCTATACATATTGCCAGGCTACAGCAAAGATTACAAATCACATATAATTATTTTTTAAAGAACAGTGAGGGAAAAGAAATACAGTCAGATAAAATGACTCCTTTTGCAACTTCACCATCTCCTCATTAAGTTCGATCTAGCATCACCACGTGTAACATAAAGAGACAAGAAAAGGACACTAGCAAGGAAAGTAAAGGGGATGGTTACTAGGGGTCAAAGGTTTACCCCCCAGGTGTTTGGTTTAGCACCCACATTTCAAGGTAACCATTGGGTTATGCCACCAGCCACCAATAGAGCAGCCAAACACTTCACAGCTTATGTGGAAGGAAACACAGGGTGTGAAGATGAGGGACCGAGAAGGCAAAGCCATCAGCTATGCCTTTTGCACAAAGCTGTGCCCCATCACCACTGAGAGCATGCATGACTACAACCTGTAAACCAAGAGAAACAAAGTCACCTTAGGAAAAAACTCCAGATATTTTTGGCTACCTGATTCAAAAGTGACTGTAGCATTGCCAAACAAGCACCGTGAGAGGGGATCAAACTCTGTGAAAGCTACAGGGACTCTGCAGCAAATGCCATGGTACCGGCAAGTGCCCAGCCTCCACCAGACACTCACTCACTGCTGGGATTTTGTTCAGAGGCATCTGAAAGGCCACAGAGATACACATGTTATTCCTGGGCAGCTCCCCAGCAACTTACGCTCAGCTTGCCAAACCTTTCCTCCTGGCATTTAAAAAATAGCCGTTTGGTTACATTTTCTTGTGAAAACGTCTCAAATACTTGATCACCTGCATTTATTCATAAAATTATTCTACTGCTAGTTTGAACTACCTCATAAATTTCACCCATCTGCCCTTTTTTTTCTTTAGACTGTAGTCTTCCATATGATGAATAAAAATGTATTGGATTAACAGAAACAAGCCACAGGAACATCCTTGCCCTGGCACTGCCTGCATGGCCCAGGACAGCCCCTGTCCTCCTCTGTGCAAATGTGCAGATCTGCCCATGGTAAAATACATTGTTCTCCACCAGGCAAGGTTCAATGGGTGACGGGTGCTGTGATGATAGCCATGAGGTGCTCAGATCCCAATTATAAGACTCATTTCAGGGTGTTTGCTTTAAATGCAAGTATCAAAGCACATGGCCTGGCCTTTCTGTGTGCCCCTTCTTGTCAGTTTCTGGGAAGGGTTTAAGGTTTCTCAGTCAGTTGTGATGACTCATTCTCCATGTCCCTTTACAACTTTATTATATAAGAGCAAAGTAAGTCTCTTATCAGTTCATAATTAAATAAATATTAATCTGAAGCACTTCATATGAATACAAATAGCTGTTTGTGAAGATTTCTCCCATAACCAACCTGAAATGTCTCTTAATTATTGTTTTTTCTGACAACTTCATTTCACTGAAAATTCACTGAATTCTGTTCTGAAAAGTTATATCACATCTCAGATTTCAAGTGACTTCCCTGTAAATGCAAGGGAAAACTCTAATCAGGAGAAGTTTCTAGTTTCTGCGCCACAGTGAATTTACAAAGTTCTCAAAACACAGCTGAATTATTTGGTATGACAAGAGGCAATTCTATCAGTTCATGGTTCCTCTTTCCAGAGAATCAAGATCAAAATGTGTTTTTATTACAAATTGAAAACGGGTGTGTTGGATAGCTGAGCAGTGAGTAATTGGGATATAGAATCTTTCATCTGCAGCAGTCAATTCCAATTAACAGCCTGTGTTAGGAATGACTAAAAAACTTCTTTCTGGATGGTGCCAGTGCAGTGCCATCTTCCCTGGTGCACAAAGGTGGTGCCTAACAGGACCACCATCTCCAGCACCATCTCTCCAGCCCTCCTCCTGTCTCTTGCAGTTGAGGAGGGGTGAAGTAGGAGCTGATTTTACAATGATAATGAAATCTACAGAGAAATTGTAACCAAAATTTCACCTTTGCACTTTCTAGAAATAGAACATTTCATGCCAAAATATCATGACTACTTCTGGTATGGAACATGGGATAACCGGGGTATTCACAAGCTATAATTTTTTTTTCCTAGACTGTTGGATAACAAGTAATAGAGTCTTAAAGCTGTGAGAACCATAATTATAAGCAGATAATTCTGCCACCTTTCCTACACTGCTGAAATCAGTAGTCTACTTGTGAAGTGAAACAGTGGCGCTGTGAGAAATTAAATTTTGTTATTGTTCTGCTTTCTTGTATCTTTTAAATACTCTTCATTTACCTTTTAGGATTTCTGTGACATTTTTGGCAAGAGTAAGCATATGCAAGCAGGTTTTCTGCTCTATTTAATTCATTAGTAATATCTACTTGTGTATTTAAATCCACATCCATAGCATAGCTTGTGGTCAAGATGCCAACTTTTCTTCCACATACATTTAATTTCCCTGGATTAAATGCTGATTCAAGTGGACTTAATAAAGAAGTAAATCATTTAAGCATGGAAATGAAGCTGTTGCATGTGAGAGATCTCCAATCATCTCATTACTGCATACTGATGATGCAGCTTAATCGCTACATCTTTTGTTTGGTCTGATTAGGCATATCCCGGTTCCTATTAGGCATCAGGAAGAGACCAAGTTATCCTTAGAAGATAGCAGCATGAGGCTCAGTTCTTGCTTCCTGACTCATCCAAATCCCACATCATTTCAGGTGCCTGAGGATGACAGTATCAGGTGTCAAGGCATTCTAGATACCCCAAAATCCTTTTTGCTGTGGTCTGGCAAGTTCAGTAAGATGTTTCTATCTTGTTAACTCTTTAACTCTCCCTTTTGATTTTGCACTGAAATTCTCCAAACACCAAGGCAGAGAGATGGTTGTCCTAAGTAGTAGGACTAACTTAGCAGTACTAAGTAAATTAGTCATTAGGACTTATCTATAGTTGCTACTAACCGATCTGTCTAACACCAGAGCCAGTGTATGATTTGCATAGGTTTTTTACTCCTCCTGGAGTGCTGTGCAGAGTGTATCACTTAACTCTGATGGGTTTGTCTGCTGACTTTCCCAACACAGGCATCGAATATCCTGCATGTCCCAAACTCAAATGCAAACACAAAGCTTCCATTGACTACAGACCATCCTCAAGTGATTAGTCTTAGTGGTCTGCAGCCAGCCTTTTGTAACTACCTTCCTAAATGCCAAGCATTACTCAGCTTAGAAAATCGATGCTAATATGTTTTCTTTGTATCAGCTATATTCTGGATGGCTAGGTCTCCTTGTTGCTTTGTTGTGATATGGAAGTTCAGTGGTGGGTAAGATTTCTCAGCTTCTTTTCTCTTTAGCTACTTATTGAGAACTCAGCTGTAGACTGAAACTAGAGAGTGAAACCAGAGAATAGGAGTGTTGCACAAGAGACTATCTACACATGTTATGTGAAAGGAAAAAAAAATAACATAAAGTCCTTTAACTTGTTCTGTTTCTTTTGAAATTGTTTCTTCCACATACACACCCTCCACTGGGACTCCTTTGTTTCCCACTGGTCAACAAGAAGAATGGGATTGGCTAAAAGTTTTAACTTTCCATGAAAAAAAAGAGCTAACTTATCAGGCTGATTAATTGGATGAGTAGGCTTTTCTGTCAAACTGGAAACGTCTACGTTACTTTGCATTTTTCAGGTTTTGTCAAATTTTTATTATTATTTTGCTAAATTCTTGTACTATTCATTTACCACAGTCCATTTTGCACAGACTGGCAAGTTTTCATAAGATTTTTTTTTTTAAACAAGGAAAAATAATATTTTTTTTTTTAACACTTTCAGCAAATCCAAAAGCATTTACTAGAATTGATAATGCCTCCACTAGGCAGTTTAGTGCTTCTTGACAGCTAAATGAAAGGAAAGAACAATCCCAGTGCAGGGCAACTGCCTCTATCTGGCAGAATCATTCGGATTCAGGATCTATCTATTTGTATGACTTTGAGGAAGTTGCTTCAGCTCAAGTCTACACAGGTGCATAAGCATCTCAAAACCACCAAATAGATCTTCAGTTTATTTTCTGTGTATAAATGGTGTGTAAAAAGAGGATAATTGTACTTCTGTTTCTGACAGTAATATTTTGAGGACAGGATTGAAAGGTGTTTTAGGATACTACACCAGGATGGGCTGTGTAGATGTTATATGCATATAGGAAAATTTTTGTCTTATCTTTTTGTAGATAAAAGAGCAGTTGTTTACAGCACATGATGCTGCCTGTGTAGAATTATAGACCAATCTAGGTTAACACTCCCCACAATCTAATGACATCAACAATCTCTCTGTAAAACTTGAACTTGCTTTATCACTCACCTGCAGGGAAACAGTACACAGTAAACAATTACCTAACAGGTTAGATAGATGAGGCTTAAATATAACTTAGAGTAAGTCATTGTGATCTGTTCTCCCCCTTGTCTTCTGCTGCCAGTTTGAATTTTGCACATATTCTAATTTAAATTGTATGTCCATATGCTACTGTTCTGTCCCAGAAATACCTATAATTTCTTATGGGAATAGAAACAAATGACCAAACACAACAGTGAAATCCTAGTAAAAGGCAACTTTACGAAATGTCAATGCATGCAGCTTGGCCAAAAGATTTTGAAAAAATATTTTTGGGGAGAAAAAAAAAAATTCCACAGAGCAATTCTTGTTTCATCAAAGTCTACATGACTCATGAAGACATACTGCAGAGTCATAAAAAGCCAACCTGGAAGAGATCTAAGATCATGCCAGTCCATCTCTCACCTAAAGGAAAGATCAGCTGTACTTATGTAATTCCCTGAAGTTGTTGGTCTAACCTGTTCTTATAAATGTCTATTGCTGGGATTCCTATCTGTACCATCACAAATCTCTGGCGTACATCTAACCTGAATTTCGTGTGCTAGAGTTTAAGCTTGTTATTTCTCATTTTGTCTCACTGGAAATGGGGAAAGGATCTCCTTTCTGGCAACTTTTTACATGTTTGAAGACTGTTACCATCTTTCTGTAAAATAACCCAGATTTTCTAATCTTTCCTCATAAAACACATCTACTAGATCTCTAGCCCTTCTTGCTACACTACCAGGCTCCTGTTTTGTTTTTTTTTTTTCCGCTTGGTTGTTTTTTTTAAGTACGGTGTCCAAAGATGGACATGATATTGTAGTTAAAGCTAGTCTTACTGCTGCTGAGTAGGCTGGAAAGGCAGTGTTGTTATCTTACAGTTGTCACATCTATTTATATGTACTTGTCTATTTTTTCACAACAGCATGGCATCACCAACTTATGTTTAACCTGCAATGTTACATTCCTTTTTTTCTACAGAACAACCATCCTATAAATCATTTACCATCTCATATTTGTGCAACTGTTGTATATTTGTGCAATGTACTGAGCCATTGATCTTGCTTTTGTCTGTCTGGAATGGCCTTTTACTTATTTCAGATCACTTCTTTAATGTGTCATCATCATTCTGAATTTTCATCCTTTCTTTCAAAGGGCTTATTGCATCTCTTAGCTGGCATGACCTACAAACTCAGTAAATTGACTCTTTTTTTCATGAGCAAAGTCATTAATGAAAATATTGAATAGTACTTGGCCCATGACATATTTTAGTGGAGCCACATTAAATCCAACTTAGTTTGACAGTGAATCACTAATAACCATTCCTGGAGTACAATTTTGCAACCAGTTGGAACACAGTTTCAAGTAATTTCACCAAGACCATGTTTCCATACCTTGTTTATGAAAGTATCCTATTAAGTTAAAAGCCTAGCACATTGAACCTAGCATGTTATCTCTCCTATTCCTACAGAAATGTCACCCGGTTGTGCTATCACAGAATAAAGTTGGTTGGAATAGTGCTTGGAAATCCATTGTGGCTTTTGTAGGTTTTTTTGCAAATAGATTGCAATTTGCAAATAGATTGATTATTTGTAGCCATAGTTTTGGAGAAGCTGAAGTTACGCTTCCTGACCTATATTTGCCTTGGTCACATTCTCCTCACCACCCCCTTCTGTGTTTATGTTTTTCTGTTTACCAGATCTCTACTTTTCTTTTTTTTGAGCATCATTGTCAACAACTCAAAGATTGCCTTAGCCACCTTCCTAAGCAGTTTTGAATGGATTTTGAAAAGACCAGCTCATGTGAAATACCTAACTCATATTCCTTTATCTTTCCAGTCTGAAGTCTCCTTTCTTTTTTTTGTTGATGTTATTTGTGTGGGCACACCAATCGGAAGTCCAACCAAGTTTCTGGTGGGAAAGCTTCAAAAGTTCAAAATGCTCTCACTAGTCAGATGGGGACAGTGAAAAAAGGAAAAAGAAAACAGATCTATTCCAAACTGGAAAATAACCCTTTTTTTTTTCACACTATAATACATTAAAAAAAACCAAAACCAAAACACTTTCAAGAGAATTAAAAAAAAATGTTAAAACTTTAGACATTATAAATCATGGATGCTTTTACTTATTTGTAACATGCATTCTGGGAAAAAAAAAAAAAAAGAAAGAAAAAATGTTGTGATTAATTTAAGAAGTTCAGTATTTCTTTTCTATTTTCCCTGGGACACACATTGAGGAAAATTTATTAGTAGCAATTTTCCTCTCCATACCATGCTACATGTATCAAGATTTAAAAGCTGTGTTATATGTACTCCATATCTGGGCTGTGATTTCATGGTGAAATAAAAATGACAGTCCCAAAGCAGAGTTAAAGGTTTATGAGCAAACAACTCCAGAGACCACTACCTGAGCTGTCTCATCTGTGGATTATACTGATTCCCTTTGGCAAACTGTTGTTTTCTCCATATTAGTGCAGAAAATAAAGGTGTATAATAAAACAGAAAAGCATTAATCTATTTTATTTTCAAGGCATTGCAGAATTAGCTTTTCAAGTATATCACACTCCAGAAATAATTTAGTGAGACTAGGTGTTGGAGCTAGATCTCTCGCATATCACACATATACATTTGTCATAAGTCAAATTTCTGCACGCAGCGCTTCAGGTGCAATCACTTGAGGCATTGAGAAAGATTTGTGTCTGGAACACAACATCACACAGTGATAAACAGGAGAGTCTCCTTCTGAAATGGCTGCTACCATCCACTGCAAGATCTCTCCCAGTGATCAAAACCAATACAGCTCATTTTATGTTCCCACGCACAAACAAGTCCATTAATAAGTAACCACATAGCACTCCACAGAGGTATGAGCATACTACCCAGTTTATCAAAACCCAGATCTATTTAGGAGAAACACATTTACACTAAAAGAAAAAAGAATGAAGCCTCCAGCTCCATTATCTTAAGACAACAGCTGGATAAAAACCCCCAGGTATTTCTGATGAGAAAATGAGAGGACACATGCTGGAGTGATTAACAAGTTTGGACTTCATAGTTAAGATAATTGGCTTTTTCTGGGAAACCACTTGTGTATGATCACATGGGTACATTTTCACATACAGGTAATGATCCAGGTCATATTTATGATTTATGCTTTATTGCATTAGGTAGATAGAAAACAACATACTAAAGAACATCTTAAGATAGTAAAACTTTGCAAGGCACTCTCAGTGCACTTGCCTGCTTTTTCACCAGAACATGGCAGACATAAGAAGATGGGCACTGTTACTGCAGTATTTCAGCCTCCCCAGGTATAAAGAGGGACAGGTTTTGCTAACTGAACATTTGGACCATAGACCTCTTTCTTACTACCTTGAGCTCCTTATGTAGAGCTAGATTGAAAGGATACTTGTAGATATCTTGCTACAAAAAAAACCCTCAAATTTACTCAGTGTTATTCATATTTTCTTTCCTGACTTCCTGGAAGCAAGTAGCACCTTTTACCCCTCACAGAGCAGTTCCCATCTCCCCTTTTCCACCACCTGAGACAGAGAAACATCACTATGACTCCACCTGACCCCTACACCCTCATTCTTGGGAAAGCAGAACAGATGCCTGGCCTCGGTGTCACACCTGAACCCAAACATGTAGTTGCTGCTCAGCATTAAGTGGGAGATGCCTTATTCTGCCTCACTCCTTTGGACAGATGTATAAGCCTGGGGAATAATCTAGCCCAAAGAAATTAATTGTCTGTAACCAAGCCTTTTCAGTGTTGTGATGATCCATTCCACTTGTGGCTTCTTTTGTGTTTTTTTCAACCAAGATCTTTGAACAGGCTGGGGAATAAAGGTGTGGGAACTGACTGAGAAATGGAGCTGTGTAGGTTGATCACGCTTTTTTTTTTTTTAAATTTTATTATTTTAACTAGCATATCAGGTGAATGTATACAGCCAAATCATAAAATTTTGAGATGGAAAAATAACATAATAGGTCACACCTATCCTATCCCTCTGCCGGTACCAGATTGCTATCTGAAGTTTTTTTTCCATCTTGGTTTTTCATGGGATAGATGATTGCTCACTAACTCTGAAAATCAGGCCCTACTGGTGCTCAGAGATGGGGCCTCAACCACTTCCCTTAGGAGACATGAGGTAATTGTTCTCAGATATTAATATGCAAGTGCAGCATCCAGAGTTCAAAAGCACTAGATGCATCATGCTGCAATTTCAGTCATTACAGTTATAATGGTTTCTAATTCTGATTGCGCACTACAGCATGGTGAGCACAGCGCAGCTTTGCAGCGCAAGCACCTCCAGCTACACAATCAACCCTTCAGAAGGACAAGCTGCACAGTCAAGAGGTTATTCCCAAAACTCACATTTGGAGTTTCTCCTTTTCTTAATTATATTCCACCACTTACAACACATCTCTTCATCTTGGTGATATACACTCCCCCCCCCCCCCATT
>VZTL01009406.1:22655-47958 GCA_013400535.1 Scopus umbretta
CCCCCCCCCCCCCAAATGCCCAAACCTATTTATTAGTAGTTTTGATCCCCTTTCTTCCCTTACTCCCCAAGAAGCATGGGCTATACATACCCTCCTAGCATAGGTGTCCATTTCAGAGATCTGTGACTCATGCCCTCCACACCATCCTGTGAGAACACTCACTGGCTGGAGGCATCTTTGTCCTGGATTCCCACATTTTCTGTTAAGTGGTGGGGCGAGGGGGGGACAGTTCCCTAGTTTTACACCCCAATCTCACTGGTCCCTGGAGACCTGTGCTTTTCTAGGCATACAAAAGCACTCTCAAGGCCAGAGAAACATCATGGCAAAAGTAAAACACAAAATTATTTCATCACCATACAAAATTTAAGGAAAGGTGTTGCTATATTTATCAAAGCATAATACACCTGCTAGGTCCCCCCTGGTCCTCTCTAAGAAGCAAGCAATCACTTGAGGTTTCACAAACTGGCTTATGCCAATCTAACTGGAAATGGCTGCTAAACGGGTAGGAAGTCATCTCCCTCTCCTGCTCCTCTGACTGTAGGTTTCTACTTTCTCCCCTGAGTTGTGACTGATGCTCCTGTGACCTCGGGGTGTGCAGATACATCAAAAAAACCATACCCTTCTTCATTTCAGACTAATTTTGGGATCTATCAGTGAGTGGGACCAGCCCATGCAGCTGTACTGGCACCAACACATACACAGAGCAACAAGCCAAGGGAGCCAGATCTGCCCTTTCAGCAGGGATCTCAAGTCAGCTTAAATAGACTATGACTAAATTAATCTGCAATCAAGCTCAAGGTGTTTCACATGGTGGCCAAGGTGACACCTATGCTTCTGATAAGGCCCCATTTCCAGCCTTGCCTTCCTCCAAGCTGAGGAAAGGCTTGCTGGTGTACATCCTTTTTGGGGCAGGGGATCTGCTTAAAGGTTCTCTGCCCACAGATCCCCTGTAACTTGTAACCTTGATGTCCAATCAAAATATCAGTTTGTAATATTTCTCCCACGGTGTTGCTGGCTGTTACAGTATGACTTTTTCTTGAAATGTAAAGAGGCTTTAAAAATGCTGATGGCTCTTGGGTGTAGCCACATGGAGTTATTATCTTGTGAAACCATTTATTAAATGTGACAGCAAAACTTATTAGCTGGCTTTGTTCTTAACTTGTATATAAACAAATGGGTTATCCATGCATAGTGAATTAAATTCTTTCTATACACCAGAAACAAGGGTTTTAAACTCCAGCACATAACTTTTCATTGTATGTGTATTGAAAAATTGCATCTGATGGAAATGAAGATAGAGAGCAGGTCTCATTACAACTGTTTACAGAGACCAAACTTCATGGCAACAGAACATACTTGGGATGAGATGGTGCTTGCTCAGATTCTAGGACAGCAGCAATGGGTCTTTGTATTCTGCCCCCTTAAATTTCATAGCACTGTGTTGCTTCTCACCAGTACAAGCACACAGCCCAGTGTGTGAATTACTTTTCTTCATGGAAGTAGTGAGTTCAGGTTTTAGGGAGCCAAAGGATGATTGCTAGCCTCAAAATTTATTGCAGTCCTCTAATTCTTCACATTTTCAGTGCTGCCAATGCTGTTCTTATAGCAAAATTAAAGAACTGCTCTATCTGGCATGCTGCCAGTCCTCTGCAGCCACTGTCAGTGGCAGGTGGGAGGGGGGCTGACACAATGGGGTGGTTTGCTTCCTAACCCTGCACCAGCTCAATCAGAACTCTACAGAAGTGCATCAGCTTGCAGAGCCATTGGGCAGCCTCCAAGTCATGGGTACCGGCATGGCTGGACAGGAGTCACAGCAGCCGGCAGGAGCCAAGCTGCACCAGGGATAAGTCTGGGGAAGTGGAAGTGCAAAGTGTGTCCCTCTTCCAGTGGCAGCAAGGTAATAGATTGGATTAGCTTTAGCATCTAAGTCTAATTTTCCTTGAAAGCAACTATATAACTTTTATTATCCCCTTACCCCCAAACCTACTGGAATAGTGAAGAGTATCCATAAGTCATATGTGATTGCATGATAGTTGCTTAATATGCCATGTGTCCCTGTGCAGAGTGCCCTTCTCCATTAAATGCCACCTGGTATGCCAATGATTTCAGCCTGAACATGCTGAAATGTTTCACTCATGAACTATAAAACACTGAAAAATATTGGTTTGGCATGAATAACTGGTGAATCATTGGCATTTGTAATTGTTTGGGGGTATGGAGGTAGTCTTGGCTTATTTGTATTCTGGTTTCACATGAGAACATTGATATGAAACAGCAGTAATTTAATCTGATAAACTCTGGTGAGCCTTCCCCCAGGAGAGGAGGTACGATTTAGAGAGATATGAGAGTACAGAGGGAACTCTAGAAGGATGCATGGAGACTTGCAGATTGCCTCACATTGCAACTCATAGATTTTATGTACTCCTAAAATGAGTGATCATCATCTCAGGCAAAGCTAATTACCTGAGACATTACGATTTTATCTGCCATGAGAAGGATAAAATTCAAGGTGGTTCTTCTCCCCTCTTTTTTTTTTTGTCTATTTCTATTTCTATTTTTTTTTCTATTTTTCTGTTTCTATTTTTTGTCTATTGTCTATTTAATAAGCTTTCTTTGAAAATGCAGGGATCTTAGCATAAGACTGCAGTCTGTGACTCTTTGGTGGCGAACGTTGTTTCTCTTCCTGTCAGTGGTCAGGCACAGGCTTAGTGGGATGGCTGTGTTGAGAAGTACCAAAGTCCACAGGAAACGGGGCAACATCAGACTTGTGGTGTGATCCTCCATTCTCTTTGAATTGTGGTGACTCAGTAAGAGAGCCCTTGGTCACAGATTTGGTTTACTCTTTTAAATTTCCCTGACTTAGCAAATCCACAGCCTATAACCATGTCAGCTAGAGCCAAAGGGCTAGTTTGGTCTTAGCCTGTAAAAGCCAACTCAGAAGACCAGAGACTGGGGGACAAACTCTTCACATTCCCTTCCAAGGGAAGAGCAGTTTTCATGGGCCGTTATAACCACCCCACTTGGGAAAAGGGGATGGGAGGAAAGATTGGAGGCAGGAGCTGACAAATAGTGAGCAAAACTGGCAAGACTTGAAGGAGAAGGTGCAGTCTACTTTCCCAGAGCTCTTCACAATCTCCAGCAGAGGGCTTTGTCTCAGCATCCTCATGGCAGCATCACCTCCAGGAGCTTCAGCAGTCCCATCAATCTCCTGACCTTTCTGCAGCGCTCACAGCCACCACATTTGGGGTACTTCTCCAAGAATATTAAAAATCTTCAGCCTACACCTGCCTGGAACATCTGAGAAATGCAGGACCCACAGCCTGGGAGATGTGGGTGTACAGTAGCACTAAACCTCTGTACGCAGTGAATCCTGTGGTCTCCAGAGGCTGCAACCTCGATAAACGCAGCACTTCTCCTTCCCCATAGGTTGCTATGGAGCCATCCTGCAGCCTTCCTTAGAGAGCCATGAAGCACAAAAATCTCCTTGCCACACAATGGTGCAGGTCACATTATTGCCCAAAGTTTTCAAGATTCAGAAAGGAGCTGTAAAAAGCAGCTTATACAGTGTCATGTTCAGTCCCTGAGCACACTCAGTTCCAGTGAGACTTTCAGAGAATCTTTGTGTTGTGATGGTCTCTTCACTGCTCTTAAAGGAGATAGGGGGAGGCTCCTCTGCAAAATTCACAAGATGTGTCACTGATACAGAAATCATTGCTTAAAAAGATATTCGCTTCTCACTGAAATACCCATAGCCTGAAAGGAGGAAATCCTAGCTCATATCATATGTAAAAATCTGGGATCAGTCAGGAAGCATCTGCCAATGGAAATAAAGTGATTTTCATGATGAGTGATATTTGCAATAAGTAGTCCACCTGCTAATCTCATTTTGTGATCTGATTGACTTAATAAGTCACTTGAACTAAATCACTGGAAGAATCTATCTCAACATGTAGAGTGGCATAAAACTGCAGACTCAGATTCATATGAAAAATCAAGTACAAGACATAAATACATATACATAAAATGTGTAACACCAGTTGACTAATATTTATGAAGGATTCCTACTTACCTAGGGCCTAGAAGTATTGCGTATGCAGCAAGCCTGTTTGTAAAGGGCAAAAACACACGTTACTTTTGAGTGGGCCTTGCAGGCCAGCTCTAGGAACAGAAACAGCACTTCTGGCACAGCCTATCACTCCATTCCTTGACACGATTTGAGAGGCAAAAGAATTTTCAGTGCTGAGGTTTTTGTAGGTTGCATTCAGATTTTTCTACTTTTCATCTAGCATTCAAAGGAACACTTTAGATCGAATACTCTGCGTCAAATAGATATTAGGGGCATGCACTGGGGATGACAGTGAAATATGATGGCAGTCCTGTGGTAGAAAGCAAGGTAAGCAAGGTACCAGCAATGATCTGTCAGGACGTAAAATTCATGGGGTGGACCCTTAATTAGTTTAATTTTAATGAAAACATATAATTGCTTATGTCAGGTCTGCTGTGAACCATAACATTTCAGGCAAAATATAATTCCAGCTGCCAGGGGCAGTTGATTTTTGCCCGGACATTCTCATTAATAGGGTTCTCCTAGAAAAACCTCAAACCGGAACAAACTTTCCAGTGAGGGGCAGCTGAATGCTGAGCTACTGATGCCAACATAGTGAGTACAGGATTTTCATACAGTCTCAAGCTTCATGACTAAAGTTGCTCACAACTCTATGTTTGTCTTTGTCACTTCTAAAAGCAGGTGAGTTGCTGGAGAAGTACAAAAGTGTCACCAGCACTCTTCTTGAAGCTTCCTTTGACAGTCTGTCATCTTTTGGGGCTTCTCACCAGTTTTAAATTTACATTACTGTTGCTGAATGGTTTGCTTAACAGACTTTCAGTCGAATTGTATTAATGTAAAAGTTTCTTTAAGAGACTCAGTCAAGCCAGTTCCTGTGGGAACATCCCATCTGGGGTATGTTGGCATGCATGTCCCAAATGTATGTGTCTACTTTACAGAGGAAGATATTCAATAGGTCTTGTCAGTAAATAAAATTTCCCCGTGTCTTCATCTGCTCGATAGGATCTAGAAAATACAAAATATTTTTTAAAGGGTGACTCCACTCATTAAATCAGATTCACTGCTGGTGCAATGACTATAATTTAAAAGGCAGAAACAAAATTATAAAAGGAAGGTTACTACATAACCTTTTCTCAAAACTTAGAAATAAAATGGCAAAAAACAATCCTGATTTATTTTATGTTGATTATTTTCCTGGTATGTTGGAAATCTGTTTGGTTTTCACTAACAAAATTTGCCAATGAAAGTTTTTGAACATGAAAATACTCTTGTAAAATATATCTTGGTGTTAGGCTTTTCCTGCAGAAACAATAGAGGGTTACTTAAACTAAAACGTAAATACTTGAGTGTGTTTCAAATTTGTCACAGAAATAACCAGCCCTTTTAAACCACATTTAGCTACTCAAGTTAATAGTCTCATCTCAAGAAAAATAATACTACAAGGTATAGTTACTGGTTGGGGCAGATACATTAGAACCTCAGTTGTAGAAAAAGAAACATTTGCAATCTTAAAAATAATTTTATTTTTTCTTTTCATTTTAGTGACATCACATACTTACACTAAATTTATCCCTTACCTCACACAAAGCACCTTGTTCCAAGGAACAGCATAAATGCTGAATAAGAAATCAGAAACTTAAGAAGCTATAGCTTGCCCGTTTATTTTGCAATACCTGCTACAGCATTACAGATCATCCATCTCCCTCTTCATTCCCTGTGTTGAGACTGAATTTTATTGTTGAAAATTCAAAACAAGATGAAAGCAAAGGACAACTTCACACCATTCTGAAGACAAAGGGGGAAAATTCTTCAGCAGAAATAGTGCTTCAGTCATTTTACTTTCATAATTAAATATTTTTAGGCTCACAGGATTATGCAGTGCACATAGGCATATTGCATTAATTTCTTGTTCTCCTTACAGTTATAATTAGACTTGTAAACACTAATTTATGTTTAATTTTTGCAACCAACATCTGATGGAAAGACTATAAATAGCCTGACTTGCATGTCATCAACTTTTTTTTGTGCATACGGCTCTTGTATTTCCACACAGAACTGTTCAGTGCAGTAAGACCTGTCTGTCTACTCAGTCTCTTTCTCCTGCCTTTTATTTTTTCTCCTTATTATTTTCTCTAACATTTTTATGTGTTGAAACAGTGTCAGGTGACTGAAGGGGCTAAATATCTGGGGAAAGGAAGCAAGAGTGATTGTCAGAGGAAATTCTTGGTTGGCACAAAGCTCAGGATTTAGACTGCACTGTGCAAAGTTCCATCAGCAAGGGAGCAAAGACTGAAAACCCAGAGAGATAATCTATCTTTCAAATTGTTATAGTTGTCCCACTTACACTTCTTGGAAGCTACTAGTATTGGTAACTTTTAATTGCTCATCTTTCTGCAGTACCAGATTTCACTTACCTGAAGCAATTTTCACTCTTCCTTGATGCCCACAAATTTGTATCAAGTTTAGATGTAACTTGGTAGATTCTGTTTACAGTACTCCTCTTACTTGTTCTCAATTTACATAGGATTTACAAACTCTGAATTTTGCCTTGAACTGCTATTTCATATGGCCTTAGAAGGCAGCTGAAAGCATAAGTCACAACCAAAGAAGAGTTTTGGGGTTTTTTTTAGTGTGTGTTTCTTTGCACGTTTCCAAACAATATTCTCATTTGTCTGTGTCTCAAATATTGGATTCAGCTTGCTTGAAACAAAAGGCTAGACCATTCACTGGAAAACCAGCTGTGTGCTTATTTGAAATTAAGTCTGAACTTGCTTGAAATCTCATTCCAATTCCCTTTGAAACCTGGCTGGGGTCTCCCAAGTTCTCAAATTATGACAACCCTTTTGGGGCAATGACCAGGTTTTACATGCTAAACATGGAGGTTGTACTTCTGTTTAAAATTCAAACATATTCTCCTCCTGAGGTAGACATAATTTTGGAGCCCCTTGAAATTCTGGGTTCAAATATAGGCTGATTCAATATAGACTTAACACTTTTAAAGCCACCATCTGCAAACATCCATATACATAATTTCATATGCAGTGGAATCACTTGTTTGCTTAAAATTAAGCATGTTTGCAGATTATAAAGCATGACGGTGTGATTTGTCCCATTACAGTGAAGTTCCCGGTTTGAGATTCAAGCCTGTCTCCATACGTGCTGGCACAGTGACAAGCACAGGTTGCCATAGCAGGCATGCTGCACTGCACCACTGTGATACCCTACACTGCCAACCAGCTCGGGATACCCAGTGAGGCAGCAGCAGGGGCTACAGGTTGGCTCATTGCAGGTCTATGCACTGCACCCTTGCACTGTACTGATACAACCATAGTCCCCTACAGAGTGTAAATGCCATATGGGCTTACTTTGATTTTCTCTTAATTATAGGTGTTTCCCCTTTTTTTCCTCACGCTGCAGACTAAATCAGGAGACACGTTCTCTTTGTTCATTGAGTGTTTTTGTATCTACCACTTAGATGGAAAAACAACACAAAGGGCAAGATTTCATATCTTTAGCTGCTTTGATTCAATAAAGGAAATGCTCGGTGTGAGTAATGGCATCCTTAATCAGCCTAGCCCTTGCACACACTTCAAAATACCTTGAAGTTAAATCAGTGCTGAAGTAAGATCTTTTTAAAGTTTAGCAGCTGAACAAGAAAGGCAATCTAGCTGTGTCAACTTAATCTAGTATTCCAGCAAGGCCTGTGAGACATAAAACAGGTTTGGAAATCCAGTATCTTCACAATAGGTGGGCTATTCAGCATATTAGTAAATTTAAGATATTGGATTTTGTGGAAGTTACATCAGCCTTTTTGCCAATATTGCAAGAATTCATATTAGTCACTTCCATCTCAAAACGTTAAAAAGTGAAGATAAACATTAATCAGAAAATTTCTTTCATGAGGGTTTTATTTGAATTTATATCATATCCACAAAAATAAAAATGGTCTTTAGTACCATTTTGTGATACATAGTCTCCAAGCTGAGATTTACAATGGTAATAGTGAAATATCTAACATGGATTTGTTTCCACATGTATGCTTTGAAGATGATGCTGTGAGAAGCAAGCAGAAATTATGCAATTTGCTGCAGAAAGAAAGATGAAAATGTAACTAAACATTTTAATGTCTGTGCAGTTCACCAGCCTACATACAGTTTCTCAGGATGCCTTTAGAGTAAATTGCTTTAATTTTGTGCAGAAAATACAGTTTGAGAGTGCTCATGCCAACACCTTTGACACTGTGATTTGCATGTAACTATATAAATATAATATACTTTCCTATCTAGAGCTTTATACATATGAAAAATTATGGTACAATAACAATCTATACACATGGTGCTACCAGTTCAGCAGCTGCTACCTTAAAGGATACATCTAAAAATATGATTGCTCATCCTCTGAAATATAAAATAAAAGAGCAATCAGAAATGCTTTTTGTTTAAATAGTAATTTACATAAACATTCATCTCTTCATTTTCTCCATTTGCTTAGGTCTGGCAAAAAGACTCCCTTTGGTTGGTTGCATCTGTCTTTGGCAAGAACTGTAAATTTAAACAGTCCTTTGTGTTTGTCTTAGGCAAAGGTTAATATATTTGTAAAACAGAGTAAATGTTGGCTGGCTTCTGTCCCAACTTTGTGTTAATTGTAATGCTGAATGACAAGTACCTAGTCTGAAAAGTTCTGCAGAGTGTGAATAGAAACTTGCACAATTTCCATGTGCTGAAAGATGTGACAGTGGAAGACTGACATTTATACTGCACCCCAGCATAAATCACTTTCTAGATTTATACAGTATACTTCTAAATAAAGCTTTATCTTTAAAAACCCTTAAAACGAGGTTTAGCTGCTGCATGGTAACCAAGTGGTGACACATGTATATCACAAGTTCATTTTATCTCTGAAGAAGTTTGGTAAGAGATCTGGTAGAAAGCAGCTTATGAAGGTATTACAATCAGTTGCTGTAATATGTATATTAACCTGCAATAAGGTACAACAATATTGAAGATTTGTGATGGTACCACTGATTTCAGATTTTCACCCAAGGTGTGGACTGCGGGGCAAGGAGGGAGCACAGGGAGGGTGAAGAGCATGGAGCAAAGGGCTGCAAATAACCGTGGCGTGGGGGGAAGAAAAGGTCTTTGGAGCAAAGTAAAGGTGCTGTCCTTATCTGGTGGCCTCGTTCTTGTTATATGAACTACAAAATGATGGCAAAGAAAGTGGAATGTAGATAAACAAACTAAAAAAAGGAAATTATTGAGTTGCACACAAGCAAGCAAGGCTAGCACAGTCAGTTAAAAAAAAAAAAAAAGAGAGAGACCGAGAGAAAAAAAATGCTTTGAAGTACAGCAGCTTATTATTTGCTTTGTAAATAAGATGAACCTCTCTCCACCCAGGTTATGAAAAGTAAAAATTGTCATGTATGGGTAATTGATGGTGACAGCTCTGGCATACACAGTGTAGGAGGCGCTGTTATTGTTTGACATGCCCTACATGTGTAGATAACAAGTTAGGCTCTCATGTTTGCCTATAAATTGTTTCTAAGCTCATTTGACACCCTTTATATTGATAATTCTGTTGTCTTTTGGTTTCATCTCTATTTCCTTTTAAGACAAACAAAAAATGGAATATCCTACAACCTCCAGCTGCACATTGCTGCAATTCAAGGTAATATGGATTCAAATCCAGGGGACGCCTGAGGAAATGGATATTAGATGGATTTAATATTCTTAAAGTTTTGTTTTTTTTTTTTTTCCCTGGACTTCTCAGCCCCTGTTATTGTTTTCCAAATTCCCCATCCCTAAAAAATTGAGTTGGAATTGATCTTGGTTTCACCTCTGTTAACATCGCCAAGAAAATCCTGTTTCTCAACTCCCACATCTCACGTACTCGGTGACCTGGTGAAGTGCTGCCTCCTCTAGTTTTTATTTCCCCATGTTCTGCATGTGCTTGGTGCCAGCAGGAAGCATTTGTGACTTGAAGAAAGAAAAAGCTGCCAATGAATATTCAGTCTCTGCATAGCACTGCTAGAGATGAGCTCAAAATACTGACCCAGATCTGAATGTCCCCAGAATCTCAGTGTCTTTAAGTTGGTGTTTTTTTCTCCAACCAGGAAACACAAACACAGTTGAAAAATATAGAGTTAGACATGAGAAAAGCAAAAGGAACTAATACTTTACATGCAATGAAGCTTTGCATTTCTCAAAGGTTTTTTGAAAGTATCTGTACAAGTGAGACTAGACCTGCCAGGAGAACCGTATGACTTGAAGGAACTGGGGAGACTGCTCCCTCATGCCATGGGATTAATATACATTCTGCTTGCCCACCTCATGCTTCATATGGCATGGATTTGAATGATTTAATTAGAAATATAAGAGGGTGGGAGGAGCATTAGTATTTCTGCTGGGAATCCAGTGCCCTTTAGTAGGTTTGCCCAGTCAGAAAACCATCATCTTCCCTCAGTAGCTTTTGGTCCCTGAGATTGACTCTCTACCTGCAGTTCATCTCAAAGGTGTTAGTTTAAAACAAATATCATTTTGCCTGGGATGAGCTGAATGCCCTTTGGAGATTAGGGAGGATACTCAGTACCAGGTAAAGTCAGGTCCTAAACTTCCACCTACAAAAGAAGGTCCCTGTGGTGGAGGTAGTATGGGTTTTCCAAATCAATGCTGACAGCCACCTTGCAGAGCCATTGCTGTCTGTGGCTGGGATAAGATAACTGAAGAGGAACCCACCATCTGACTCAAGAAAAGCAACTGGAAGCCAGCAAAGTGTTAAAACACTCAGACAGAGGAGGGAAGGAACAAGTGAAATTGGCCAAAAAAAGCTATAAACCAGCTGACTATGGAAGAAGACTACTTGGCTCAGAGATGCTTTACTGTTTCCTCCACTTATGGTTGCCTTCCAAAGTGGATTATCATACTCCCTAAATGCCCTAGTATTTCACTCCTTCCCATTCTTTGCATGACTCATAAATCACATTATGCCTGTATGATTTAAAAAAAAAAAAAGAGAAAAACTTCAAGAAGGGAAAAATAATCAAAATTCTATAATGTTATCTTATATCACAGAAAACTGTGTACATTTTTTCCCCGTACAGGACATACTTCAAATAAAATAATTTTAACACCAATAATGATAATGTTCCTTCTTCCCGACAGAAGTAGAATTGCTTTTAAACCCCAGTTTGGTACATAAATATAAGAAAATAGTCTTTGAATATTTACATCCAGGTATTTTAAATGTTATTTCCTGACATATTTAATTCTCATTTTCTCTCCAGCCACGGGCATTCTTTCCAAATTTATATACTAATCTCCGACCATCCACACGCTCCAGGATTTCTCTTTTATAATAGTATCTGTTAAAATAAAAACAGAAAAAGATTTAAGATTAAATTCACCTACAGTTCTAAAAGGCCACTGCCAATTAGGCAATCCCTCAGCTAGCTGAAAAGTCTTTATTACTAATACAAATATTTAATACCTAAGATTATTATAACTAAAAGACAGAGAAGAAAAAAATGGTGTCTTCTTTTTACTTTATGTTAATTATCCTTTGAGTTTGAATTTCCATAGTTCAGGTCATAGCATATTGCCATATTTATCACACACTCTTATGAGATTTCATGTTTTTTTTTTTTTTTTCCAAACAAACCAGGATCTGAAATCAGGTCAGGAAAGAATCTCAGCTTCAATTTAAAAATACATTTTGAACTTTCATAGATTATGGAAAAATGCTCAAAATTTAAAGCAAAGAGCTAAGAATATCCTCACATGTAATTTGTAAACCTATTTTAAAATAATGAGCAGGGGATATGTGTAGTTGCTGAACATTGCTGGAAATAACAAGATCTCTGGCCATTACTGGACATTTTAAGCCTTCAGAGATCAGTAGCACATGAACTTTCAGCTTGCTACAGTCATATTTACTTCCTACATTGACTGTTTGGGTGGACAGCAACAGAACGTATATTATATAACACATGTATAACATAAGTATATTATATATATTATATATTATAGTATACAGAAACAGGAGGTGGAAGAAAGGATGAAGAATAACATGAAGTTACAATTTCAAAATTAGTAGGAGAGACTCAGCTGTCAAAGAAAGCAATTGGTGCTGCTGACAATTTTTACAAGTCAACCAGATTCTCCATTCAGGTCATTTCATTACGTGCCTCAGACTTCTACAGCAACATCGCAGCTCACCTCATAGCCCGGCTAAGTTTCTCGTAAGTCATGCTGCTGTTGTTTTTCTTCTTCCCCCAGAGCTGAGCCACAGCTTCAGATTTTAAAAATCTGAAGACACCTTCTGACCGGTCTTCCCACTTGATTAATCCTGGGTTTTTCTCAGGATTGAGAAGAATATCTCGAATAAATTCCCAAAGATGAGTTCCTCGAGGGTCTGAAAGAGAAAAGGGGGCAGGAGGAAGGTTTGTCTAAAGAGCTCTCCAGGCTATGCTTGCCACATGTCATGTTCTTACAGTGTGTCATCTACAGATGGTGACCACTCAGTGGAGACAGACCATAGTTTCTGGAGCGCAGGACCCCCACCTCAGAGATATATAGGCAAAAATTCTGACAGATTTACACTGAGGCTGGAAATGAGTGTCAGCCTTTGGCAGTCTGAGCCCCGTGGCAGGCAGGTAGGAGCCCCAGCAACCAAGGGAACAGAGTCCAAACCACCACTGCTTTCTTCTGCTTTTGGCACTGTTTCTGCCCTGAAGATAACATGTTTAAGTCTTCCCCTCATCTCATTTGCCCATTTTTCCTGATATTCTTCTGCAGCATGGCACGTAACCTGATATTATTGTGCAGTACATGAAACAGACAAGATAATTGTGAAGCAGGCATTGCATCTCCATGCATTTAAAAGACAGACAGAAGGCAAAGGGTGCCATTCCACATCAATGAGTCTTTGATCCCAGGTCTCTAAGGTAGACTTAAAGTAGTAAGAAGGTGTAGAGTGGATAGTGACAAAACTAGCTAGCCAAATTTTTATCTAAAAAGGGTATAAAAAAGTCTGATGATGATATCAGAAAGGACAAAAACTAGGGCAAAAAAAATGTCTAGGTTCAACAGGTAGAGCTCCCAGTTTAAGCAGAAATCCATCCCACAGTTACTGTAGAGAGGTCATCAGAAAGCCCAGGTCAAAAAGAAAAAAGATTAAATAAGTCCAACAAGTCAGATGTAGTAGTTTATGAATGAGGAATAACAAACACAGTGACAAGGTGGGCCAGAAAGATAGCAGTCCTTTGGGCTGACTTCAAAAGCATGCAAGGGCTTAGACCAAATTAAGAAGGAAACTAGCTATTCAAAGATATAAAGCTAAAGAGAAAATGGTATACAGAACAAGATGAGTAGAAGTAGATTTCAGTCAACTAATCTGATATTTTTATTTGTTATTATAATCATTTTCTAGAACCAACAAAATGTGGTGGACCTAGCCTATCTGGACATCAGTAACATACTCAATAGATCATGTTACAAAGCAGAAGTGAAGAAAATTAGGGGGACTAGCCCAGCATGGCAAGGTAACCTTTTCTATATGCCAAGGCTGTGATTGTGTTCTTAGACCATAGAATATCTCAAGTTGCAAGAGGACCATAAGGATCATTGAGTACAACTCCCTGCTCCTCACAGGACTACCTAAAACTAAACCATATGACTAAGAGCTTCGTCCAGCTGCTCCTTGAACTCTGACAAGCTTGGTGCTCTGACTACTTCCCCAGGAAGCCTGTTCCAGTGGCTGACTATACTCTCAGTGAAGAACATTTTCCTAATGTCCAGTCTGAACGTCCCCTGATGCAGCTTCATTCCATTTCCTTGCGTCCTATCACTGGTCACCAGAGAGAGGAGATCAGTACCTCCCCTTCCACTGCCCTCCTTGAGGATGTTGTAGACTGTGACGAGGCTACCCCTCAGCCTTCTCTTCTCTAAGCTGAACAAACCAAGTGACCCCAGTTCTTCACTGGTCTGTCTTCAGACCAGTCCTGTTTAATCCTTGCATTAGCAATCTTGATATGCACACAAATAAAGAAACAAAATATCTGTGTACAGATGAAAAGTTCAGGAGTTCTGGTTGGGCAAAGTCACAGAGCAGGGTAAGAAGAGGAGTCAGGAAGAGATAGATAATCTGGAGAACACATTGAAACAGGTTGGAATCAAATACTACAAAATGCAGTGAACAACCAATATTAAGGTTTTCTATTATAAATAGGGAATGGCACAGGATGCAAAAGACATACACAACATATTTTCAGCATTTAAACCTCAGTAAAGTACACTAATGGAACTATATCCAGAAACAACAATTATGGTAACCTGGCTTCAGAGTCAGATGGAATCAAAACTAGCAGAAAAAGGAGATGAGGGGAATGGAAAGATTGTCATATCAAGAATGTGGCAGACTGAGGGAGAGGTGCTTGCTTGTGATGCCATGCATGAGAAGTTGTGCAAGGAGATGCTGAACAGGGTCTCTGGTGCATGCTGCACTCAGCAGGCATGGTCATAAGCATGACCATGCCCACGCAAAGACCTTCCTGATTTAATCCTGGGTCTCCTTCATCATTCCTTTACTCCAGTCTACCAGCCCAGCTCAACATAGGTCAGGGGCAACTGGTTTCTGGTTGCTTCCCCATAAGCCCTCACTGATAAAAACAATTTGAAAAGTGTAACAATACTGAGTCAAAAATAACATAAGCAAACAGTACTAGAAACAGTCAGATCCTTGGAGGATTCAATCACAATAATGGTCTAACCAGTTTTTTCTTTCAAAATGTTTCCTTTTCCCTACCCAAGGGGATTCTCTTTTAATGTCTTTCTTTTCCTTCAATCAACCAACCATTCTAAACATGAATGTTGACTTACTGTGCTTCTTGGTGTGGGACTTTGGGGTATGATCTTGTGATTTTTTTACATCTGAAGAATCTGCAGAGAAGGAAAATGAAGCCTATTTGTAAATTTGATTAAAGGATTTCCATTGACAAGCAGGTTGAAAGAAATAAAACCACAAAAAAGAATTAATATATCTTTTAAAGATAATCACTTTTAAGAAGGTAATCTAAGTGAGGAGGAAGGGGGAGAGTTTTGTTTTCTGTACTACATGTTAATCAACACGCTTCACAAAGAGACCATTGATGAATAAAGAACGAATGCAGAGGTAAACATTTGGCTTTTGAAACCTAAATTTGATTAACAAATACCTCACCTCATGTTATGTGTGTGAGAGAGAAAAACAAGATGATCACATCTATAAAAGGAATCCTGAATTGTCCCATTATGTCTTAGTCTTTGCAGAAGCATGTATCTTAGGGGGCTTGTTTGATTCTGAAGAGATGACCTAATGTGAAATGTATGTGCTGATACCAATGCACAGAACACCTACCTGACTAGCATAGCATTGTTGATTGGGGGAGGCAAGGTGAGGGAACTGGGGCTGCGCTGGTAGGAGTTTCTGGCAGCTGGACATGCATATATTGTTCCATGGCTCAGCGCCATAGAAACAAGCCATTTCTCATTGATGGTACTTTATCTCCTGCAACCAGCCAGAGGAGGAATAGGGTTTCTGGCACAAGCGTTTCTTCAGAAATGAAGAAAAAGAAAAGTTCCGCCTGTTTATGACTGTAACCTACCTAGCAGTCTGCATATTCAACCCTGACATGCTCAAACCATGGCAGCTCTTGTCACTAATGAATAACTTTCATCTGATTGCTCCAAGTCTCGCCAAATCTGTGGGACAGTCCTGAGAGGAAGCCCCTTCTGTGTTTGCTTTTCAGCATACTTCGTGCCTGAATTCCATAAAGCAAAACTTAAAGTCCCACGCACATTTTCCCAGCTTCTGTGAATGCACAATTATCATACTTTTCATGGAAACTGGGCATTTGCATGGGAAAATGACTCACAGGAAATACTCATTTGCATAGAAACTTGTTGGATTTGCACAAGCAACTGCAATAGCTGCATGTGAAAAGGTAGATGCAAAGCTATTCACACACTTGCTTTATTCATACATAACTGGAAACATAAACTGAACAGGTCAGTGAGGATAAGCCTGACCTCCACTGTTCTGAGCCTGATATAATCATTGTCCTTGACCTCCAAGAAGCAAACGCTGTAAGTAATTTTGCCTTCCCACTCTCAAAGAGCAAGAACTAGCCTGAATCTCACTCAGCTTGGGGGAAAAAGTAAAATGATTTTTTTTCACTGCCTTTCCTCAGATTATGATTCCCTTGATGTTATTAAAAGTCTGTGGGAACTCCAGGCGGGAACAGCAGGACCCAGTCCTTTATTTGCCCTCCTATATAAATCCTTCTCATTTTAATATCCCACAATTTGCTTGCAAATGTTTGTTATGCTCCACTTAGCTGGAGATTTATTCTTGGAAGTTCAGTTGCCTTCTGCCTAGCTGGTGATTTATGCTGCATTTCAGCTGTGTAAATAGCCTCCCGCTCTGCCTCCACTCCTACATGGAGACCAGTTTCAAACATGCCGTGTTAGGAGGCTGGGGCCTGACAGATGAAAAGAGTTATGATACAGTTTCAACAAAGCTCTCTTGCAAAACTTTTGACAAAAGGTTGCACAGTATTTGCATATGATTCAGGAATGAGCCACTTTTTTACGGGATATACAAATTTAGTTTTTACAGGAGGCTGTGCCCTTGGCGTGCCACCCTAGCTCTAGGCTTAAGTAGTCAGCAGGTAAACACACTATGCCAGGATCTTGACAGGTCCCCAGTCCTGTCAGAGAGCTCTGAAATACTGGTATTCATCTTGTGAGAGTGGGCGGAGGCGGTGGAGAAAGCAAACAGAATGTTTGGTTGGGTTTTTTTTTAAGGTTTGGGTGCTTTTCTTCTGGTCAGGTTTTCTCTCTCTCTCTCTCTCTCTTGTTTTTTTTTTTTGGTTGGTTGTTTTTTTTTGTTTATTGCTGAGTGCATTGGTTTAAACTGTATGTCACTTGGCAAGTCCAGCTGTGCTGGGAGGTTGGGGGATGCAGCAAATGGGCAGGCACAGAGGCTGTGCCCACATGCAGAGGCACAGGGTTGCCTCCAGTGCCAAGATAATACCTTCAAGGCTGCAACTACAGCAGTGTGCTTTCCTTTCTTATCTTCCCATGACTTCCACTGCTTTCTCCCTCAGGTCTGTTTGTTTAACAGCCTCCTAAGAACGACCTGCCTTTCCTTCCCCTCTTTCTTGTTACCCTGCCATCTCTGCTCTCCTCTTTTCCCACTGCCTTGCTCTCTCACCTCCACCCCTGGTGCCTGTCCCCAGGACATGGCCCACAGAGAGCCCAATACATGTGCCTGGACTGCACTTTTGCCAGGCACTACAGCAAATAGGTTTGCTCTTTCTCCTGCCCTTTAGCAAGCAGATTGTATCTCTGCCATGTGGAAGCACTGTGGAGGGTTGAAAAGGCGTGCAGTGCTTGCCCTGCTGTCAGCTGAGACGGGCTCCAGCAGGAAGCCCTTTTGCTGGTGCAGCTGGGCAGAGGGCTTGGTGCCTGCCCTATGGCTCCTCTGGGCTGACCCCAAACCCAGTCCCAAACCTAGCAACCTACTTAGCATGAACCGCTGCCTCACTAGGGAAATACAGCCACTTCAGAGGAGGACCATGGCACTTGTTTTCCCGTACACAGCCACACCACAGAAAAGTGTCGTGGAGCTGGAACGTCTCATCTCTCTGAGATTAACATCTTCCCCTTTGACTCAGTCACTTTAAAAGATATGTGAGGATTGTGGATTATTTGATCTTCTTTGTCTTGACAAAGAGAAGAGAAAAACATTTCTTTAAAGCAAGTTATTGTAATGGTGATAGCTAGAAGAACTGTCAGAATCAGTATTGCTTAGTTTAAAATTACTGGAGGCTCAGATTCAATCCTACAACAGAAGACCACAGAGACTATATATATAAATCAGTAGGTCTGGGACAAGTGACAAATAAAAAAACAATATAATTACAAGTTGTTTACCAGGAGGCTGGTGACTAGGTGTCGTCATGGAAATCTGAGCACGACAGAATGTTTTACTGTCCAATAGCTCTGGGAATGAAAAAGAAGACATTTAAAGTAGTAGCCTCAGACAACAATAAAACCATCTCAGAAATGCATGAAGTATTGTGTTGTTAGTTACCTACTGTGCTACCATAGCCACTCTCATACAGGTAATTCTCTTCTTTCCAGGACACCATTAATGATGGATCTGAAGATAAAGAACCAAAAGGAAAATTAGAAAACTAAAAGAACATTTTTTAGGACAGAGGCAAATATTGAGCACTGAGGGAATAAGAAATACGCAAAAAAATGAGCTGTGAAAGACCAAGAAGTGAAGGGTCTATGCACAAAATTATTTCATTTCACTCAGGTTATGGATGGGGTTTTGCATACTCAGGCAAACGTACATACACAAAGCACTAGCTTTTAGAAATAACATAACAGGCTCTTCCTTTTCCTGGCTAATATATAATTTATGCCTGCCCTTGAAGGATGTTTCCTATGCCAGATCAACTCTAATTCTACCCAGTCCAGTACTGAATTCTTAGCACCTGGTGTTTACGATAGTACTTTGGTGCCATAGAGAGGAAAGTGTTCTCATATACCTGGTAAAAAAGGAGGATGCCTATAATGCGTATCTACTTAATGGTAGAACACAAAAGTCCCCTCTGAAACACAGCTTCATGTGTAAGCACATAGTGTGAAACATCAAAGCCTAATCCTAAATGAAGGGCCATTTTATTCCAGGCACGTCAAGTCCCCATCCTTAACCTAAAACCACCTTCATGACTGGAATAATTTTTCCAGTTATTCCAGATGAATACATTTTTGTAACCTTCTGGTCAGCTGGATCAATAAGCAAAACAGAAGTATTGTCTTGATGACCTGTACATTGATCAGGAAATTACTCTCTTCACAGTGCATTTTTGAGGTCACAATCCTCAAAAATCTCTTTTTCTTTTGAATCCAGGCCAGAAAGGATGAGATTCAAAGTTCAAATCTAGGTTTTACTTACTTTTTTTTCATTTTCATATAAATGAAATCCAAAACCCAAAAATGAGCTACAGCTAAATCATCATCATCATGTTTGGCTGAGTTACCACTTATGACATAGGAATTTAGCAGGCATGCTAAGTAATAGCTGCATGTTTGGGCACCGAGAGCTTGTGTTCCTACAATAGCACACACCCTTTGCTTGCTTGGACACCTGATCTGCTTAGTGTTGCCTCTGAAAATATGCCTTTCCTAGCCAGAATATGGGGAGAGAGCTTGTCTTCCTGTTTTGGCCTTTTTCAGTCCCCATGTCTTTGCAGCTGTGATGGTCTGCTAGGACGAGGCAGGCTTCCCCTCTAAACCACCAGCCCTATCCCTGCTGGCTCACAAGGAGTCCCTTCCCCAGCAGCCCCAATCCACACCACCTGCTCCTCCCCATGCATAAACTAAACCCACTCCCACTGCCCGTGGTCAGCATCTCCAGAGCCCCACCACACCACTCCTGATTCAGCACAGCTAGGAGAATCATCAGTTAGTCCTGGGCTTTGACATTTCCAGGATGTGCAGCTGGGGTACTTTGCACTGCACTGTGTATCTCTAGTATCTCTCTATATTAATATAATATATATTATTTATTTTAGATATAAATATAGTATATATAAATATATATATTAATACAATATATATTAAGATCTCATAAATCAGGACTTAAAGGATTACTGTAGTTTCCTATATGACAAACACCAAGGCTGCTGCATGCGCATCACCCATACCGTGCAGACACAGGCAAGGAGTAGATTGCAGATTGCAATGCTTGTGTGCTGCAAGGAGAAGGTGATTAGTGTCCCTGGCTGGAGAGTCTGGGCTCTTCCAGGTTAGCTGAATAAACAGGCTGGCAGTAGTTGTCAGAGACATAGCACGCTACGAATCTGTATTCATTCTGCCAGAAGATATTACAACGTAGCTTATGAAGGCACCTACATACAAAGAAGCTGGGACTAGGGGGATAGAGAGTGTTTGACTGTGGACAGAGATGCTCTGGCAAAGCAATCAGGACATAATCATGCCTGAAGAGGAGGATTGAACAAAGCTGAAGTTCTTTTCTCAGTGAAACAAAGTCCTGGGAGGAAAGGGATCTAGCTATGAACACACTGGGAAAAAAAGACTGCCACAGGAAAAAAATGCAGGTTTGGTCAAACCAAAATACTACCTGAATTTCAGTTCCATTGAAACATGTGAAGAAACTGAAATGTAACTTTCTTCTCTGTTAAAGCTATTTTGTTGGGAAACTTCCTTATGTTTCAAACATTAACAGCATGTCACAATACAATGTTTTTTCTCTCTTTTTTTTAAAAAACTGAGAATACTGTGAAAATAGTTGTTTTGAAATGTGCCGAATGAAGTTTAGAATGAAGTCCCCTACAAAGTTGCCCTCACTGAACTGTTCCAAGTCTGAACATCAATACTGACACTGATACTGCAGATGTCTCCCAGGAAAAGTGGCCACATGCAAACTAAGATATAGTGGTACTACCTGAAACTTCAAAAAGTAGACACTGACTGGTATTTGTGTTACTTCTTTTATTCTGCATGATACACTTTCCACTTTATTTAATGCCATTATGAGAACCCTCTCTTGGAATGGACAGTTTCTCCTTTTTGTCACCATCAAAAGACAAGTTACCCAACTGTTACTCACCTGTTTGCTCTGTCTTCACAATGACATTATGAGATTGGTATATGTCACTTCCACACTGGCCTGCAAGAAAACATATGGGAGATAGGACCTATGACAATGAGCACAGAAGAATCAAAGGTTTTAGCTCCAAGCAGCAACCGCTATAGCTGAGCCAGAAATATATCCTTTCCCCTGTCCATCAGACTTCTGCCTTATGTCATATCTAAAAAATTTAGCAATACAGTAAATGAGGTATAAGCAGTATAACAAACATAGCAAATGAGACCTGCCAGGTAGGCCTCTGGGGAACATAAGTGACTTCTGAAGATCCCAGAATTCAGACAACTGTACATGTGTCTCTGCCTAATATCTATTTACCATTCCATTTTAGGTGCTGAAGGTTGCTATAAAGAAGTTGCCCTGCTGTCCCAGCTGCCTGAGTGAATTCCTGCAAGCTCATACTGCACAGATGTTCCCCATTGATATCAAATTCCTGGAAGGGTATGCAGTTGGCATCCAGTTGGTTGGTATCAAGGAGATGCTGCAGCCACTCCCAGACTTGAAACTTAGTCCAATACTGTGGGTGTATTTCATGCCACTGGGTTCCATAGAAGCTGCTGGACACTGGAAAAGAAAAAACGGTATTTACTGTCTCTGTTAGCACCGCAGGATTATGCCAATGACAAGAAAGGTCTATAGCTAAATTGCATCCCCTGGAAGTCCACAGATCTAGATTATTTTCTCAGTCCTTAAACTAGCTCAGTAGCTATTGCTGGAGAAGGTATTGTTATTTTTTTGCCTCAGTTTTCCAGCTAAAATCTGGGAATCATTGCATTACAACTCTTTTGGCAGATTGAGTATATAGGAATTAATTTATTAATGTTGGCTAAATACACCAAAATTATTTGACGGAAGACACCTCACAGAAGTACTATTAAAAAGGTATGTTGATCCTTGTGTGGGAAAATAATTTTAGTGTGTCAGAAAATGATGGCAAAGCCTTGCAAAATTCTCATAATGTAATGTGGAAATTTTCTACTTAAAGACTTAATAAGGCCTGAATATGAATTGTGGGATTTAATCAATAGAACAGTAAAAGCCATTTCATATTGCTCCACAGTAAAAGCCTATCAGTATGGCCCACAGCTATGTGAAATACTGTGAATGCACATTATTTCTGTAATCAGGTAAGGTGATTTCTGAATGCAATTGTGAAACTAATTTTTAGTTATGGAAGCTGCTTTATTTTCTTGTTAAGATGCCTGAATCTTTTCACAACAATCTTTTAAACTGCTCTTAGTTTTATGTCATTACACAACAATAATTGATGAGTGCAAATGAAAGAAATTGTATGTGGGGATAGGATAATTACATAAAGATAAGAGCAAAGGCAGGACTGCTTTGGTCTGCCCTCACAGAAGGGCTGGCAAAAGGAGTTCAGTGCACTTTATTCCTTGGGAAAGGAGGACAATGAAGTGTGCCAGGCAGAGACAGCGGCATGATAAAATGCTCACAAGTGCATGAAGGACTTAAGGATGAGAGATTGCAGAAGTGGTTGAATTGTGGGACAAGGAAGGGCTGCCATGGCCTGGCTCTACATTAACTCCACTCCAGGTTGTGGCACCAGTCAGTTCTCAGTCTCCCCAAGAAAAAGATTACCCACACAGCTGTGAGTAATACTGACAACAGTGGATATTGCTAGAGAACCACAAGCAACAGAGTCAGCACATTTTAGGAAATCACCTCCCCTCTGGTCCCACTAGACCTCAGGTCTCTTAGGTTGAGATACAGTGCACAATACTAGTTTCCAGGTAAACATGAAAAGGCCCCACAGTTACTTAGGTTTCTTTATCAATATTGACCAAGAGTGTCTGTGTTAGTAACTTAGGGAGTTTGCATGACTGTTTCTCATCCCTCTGTTGCAGGATTTGGGGAATGAGTGTGGAAATGATTAAGAGCGTGGTATGTCAGAGAATAAAGGTTTGATGGATCTGTCAAGTATTCCCTGAAAAGGAAGTTGATATGTCCTCCCATAACTTCAGAAGGGTAAAGGAATTTCAGAGGCCACTAGACTCCTAATGTAAATGGAGAACCTCTAATGAGAGGAAAGAGTAGTTAAGTAAAAGGGAGTGAAGTGGTGAATGACTGTAGAGGCTGGTCTGTGCTTTTGTCTTCCTGTCTCTCTAAAACAGAAGTGAATCCTGAGGAATTTCACACTGGAAACACGAAAATAGACCCCACTATTTCCCTTCATGAAATTCTGTGCAAAGTGAAACTCAGCCTGGACTTTTTTCCCAGTGAATCAGTTACAGACAGGTTGGCACATTTGTTAAGTGCACACTTACGTATTCCTTTGTATTTGGAAATAACATGTTAAAAAGAACAAGAGTTTCATTTAGTGGGAACTTTCATTGTAAGTCTTGTTGCAGCATTATTTGGATTAGAAGGACAACTGTAGTATGTGTTTGCTTAGATTTTTAAGGTTTACCCACTGACTGAGTGATGAAAACTATTAAAAAATATATCAAATACTATATATATGTCTATATCTATATTTTATACTGATTGTGTGTATATGAACACATTTCTATATATACAGCCATATAACCAGAAAACAGTAAGAAAAAGAGAGTTCTCAGATCACAAGCTATCTAATACCAGTGCTCTAATGCCAGTCTAATTAGAAAGCCATCTAGTATTTTGAGCTGAAAAAGCGAATACAGTAAAAGAGCAAAAAGACTATTCCCCTGGAAAGCTGATTAGCATTGAAGAGTAATGTTGGTTCACAGGTGTGAGGGGTAAAGGTAAGAGAGAGAGAGAGAGAGAATGCTGGTCTGAGGAGAGGGAACTTTTGGCACTTTCAACACCTCTAAATTAATTTTAAGAAAAAGAACCAATAAGGAAACGAGCCATAAACTGGTCCCTTTCAGAAACTTAGTGTTGCGAGTTCCGATTTTTACAAATAAAGTAACAAATGGAAATTTTCCTTACCAGAAGTTAAACTCCAGTAAATTATTATTATTGAAAAATAATACTTGTGCATGCTTAAAGGTGTAGTAGCCACTTTCCCCCTTCCGCCCCGCAGAAAACCTGTCTCAGAGCTGTTGCATTCCTCCTACCATTGCATGTGGAATATCCATCTGTCCAGGAAGGCTGCTGGTGGAGTAGATTGCTGCTGGAATTGATACTCATTCTGCCAGCTCCTTCCAAAATCATGATCTGTAAGTGAATCGAACAGCTTGCTTAGTGAGCAGTGTCTAGTCCAAGAGGTAAATGGCAAAAAAAAAAAAAANNNGAGCAGTGTCTAGTACAAAAAGGAAAAGGAAAAAAAAAAAAAAAAAAAATCAAAAAAAAAATCCACCGGTGAAGTGAGGAAGCTAATTCCATTTGTAGATGATACAACTGAAATCAAGAACATGTTGCCACAACCCCTTTTCCACTGCTGCAAAATCTCCTTATGATAAACATTACCATGATTGATTTGCATATGCAAGAAGCAAGTTTCTACAGCTGCCCATCCATAAATGAAGAGTCTGTAATCAGAAATGAAGCTGAATGAAAAGACAAGGTTCCTGACAGCAATACAGGAAAACTGCCAAGCTTTGAGAAACAAAATAATAAATAGTTTTACTTTTTTTTTTTTTCTAATTTAAAGTGGTTTAGAACATGCTTTTTTATTTTATTTTTTTAAGAAAGAGAAAAGACTTTTTAATAATTGTAAATGAAACTATACAGTTGACAACAACCCATGTTCAGAAACTCCCTCACACAGAAGTACATGTTAATGCTACAAGGAGGTAATGTTACAGGGAATATCTTGTCACCTGACCCAATTTCTTATCTGATCTGTGTCTGCAGTGTCCATAACACTTCTCAGTAACAAATACCAAAGATTTCAAACCACCGAAAAATCAGAAAGTCAACAATCTTGTAAATGAGACAGCCATTGTTGTTACAGAAACAGCACTTTGGAGTGACACCACCACCAAGAAAGCATTCCTTCTTTTAAGTGACACAAACTTTCCTTTCTACTTAGCTTAGCTTTAGCACCATGAGCAAAACTGTCCTTTCTTTATACTTTAAAAAAAATACTTATATGATATTTTAGAAAAACATCACATATTTATCACGTTTAATCTTTCTAGTGAAGGTATACAAAACTTTCCAGTTACATGTATTCTAGACATTTTTACATTATCGGTGGTTTAAAGTTGCAAAGTTTAAAAATATACCTTATAACCATAGCCAATCTTCAAGATTTTGGGAAAGTAATTTGTTAAATATGATAAACACTTCAGATTGTTATTCTTATATAAATACACAGAAAAAACAAAACCTTTGTTAAAAAATATTCTAAATTGAAAGCCACAAAGTCTGTGAAAATGAAAGGTAAGACATCAGAATGGCATGTGCATGCAGGTAGACTCCACCTCAGAATTAAGAAGAGGGTGGAATACAAAATGGACTTGTGAAAGTTAACGTCACTGGTCTGGCTGGTTACCCACTGAGGCCAATGAGAAAACTTCCATTGAGAGCACAGCCTGACTCCCTTCAAGCTCATACCAGCAACCTTTTTGG
>VZTL01009407.1:0-16767 GCA_013400535.1 Scopus umbretta
GTTTTTTTTGGGGGGAGGGGAGGTGTTGTGGGGTTTTTTTGTCCCTGTTTGGTATTTACACTTCACACCTAGGACTTCTGGAAGTAATCCATTCTGTTGACTCCAATGTTGACTTCATTAGTGTTGCAGTGAGCAAGCCAGATAACAAAGTACCTGAGTAATTATGCCTGCAAATTATCATGAGCAGAAAATGCAAACTGCTTCCCAAAATCAAGCTCTAAGGAAAACAAGATGTACAGGATTTTCATAACTGCTTTTCAGTATTGTATGTGTTTGTTGTTTAACTAGTCTACAATAGTCAGAAAGCTCACAATAGTCAGAAAGCTATCTGTGAGACTCAAAATACTCACCCAGAACTTAAACACTGTCATAGTGTGTCAAACTGAAGTTACTCAAAACAGTGCACTGATAAAGAAAAGCTATCTTTTTACAGGAAACCACACAACATGTTAAACATTAGAAACTGGAGGAATTAAAATTCTGATGCCTCATTCTTTTTTAGGTTGAACTTAATGAGAACAGAAAATAGCACAATGTTACTCCATTCTTGTGACAAACCCTGCAACATAAATGGGAACTGGTACAAACTGATCTGTCCTTGTTATTGTCTTCTTGTAATGCCATGATTCTCTATAGTTACCTGAGTGCAAAGTCGTGCAAACTGTTAGCTTTCAAATTAAATTGTACTGTTGGTATTGGGTCCATTTAATGGAAACTGCAGTTTCTATTTCACTAAAAATAGGCAAATAGTGAGATACAATGTGCTGAGCCATATGAATTCAGTCAACAGTAATGGATAATTCATAGTTAAGTAAAGGCCTGACTTTAACTCTTTGGTATCTTTTGATTTCAGGGCTGATTTTTCCACAGAGGTTGTGTCTATGTCCCTATATATCTAGAAGCTTTGCGTTAATTAGATGCTTTTGTATTTAAGTACAAAGAAACTCTGAATGACACTATTTATGCTGATTCAGTTGTGTGGGATGTAGTGAATATTTAAAAATAAAATAGACTACATGGCTATATATCACAGGATTGGAGATTCAAGGTTATTTCAATACATAATAAGAATATTTCTGCTTAAACACTGCTATGAGAGAGAGAGCTCATGCTGATGAGCTCAAGGCATGTCTCTGAAGTATTGCAGATTATTAGGTCTACCTAGGATTGCTTCCTCACCTACAACAGTTTCTAATGTCTTTGTGATATTATATAAAAGCTTAAATACTCATCTCTGATTCTTTGCCTCTTCTGAAACAAAGGAAATTCCATTTTGCAAAATTACCTTCTTTTTGAACAGTCAAGATTACTAAGAAATATTAGTCAAGATTTTAATTTTCACCTTCTTGATGAATAAAGAGGAAGAATCCAAATGTGTGTTATTTTCAGAGAAGTTTAGCACAACATTAGGAGAGTGTTATGATATTGACTGGTCTAGAAAAGAGAAATATACCTACAAAAATGAACTATCAGGTATACCTCAATGATTTCTTAATTAATTCACCTCTAAAAAGTGGTGAAGTTGTGGGGTTCCTCATTTGAAATGTGTTAAAACCTTTTTTTTAAAAAAATAGGAGTCATCTTGTTTTTCCCTCCCTTATTAATCCACATGTAACATATCTCCAGGACTGAGATACATCACATCAATGGGCAGATTATTTCCAAAAAGCTCTTGAATTCCCAGCGCAATTCAAATTTAGATGAGATTAAATATGATAAGCAAGATAAAATGTCTGAAAGAGTAGAATTAAGAGGAAAAAAAGAAAGGGTATTTCAAACAGTTACAGTGTGTACTATAATAGAAATGACAAATTTATCAAGCAGAGGTTGATCCTGAGAAAATTATGGATTATGACCTGGTTGACATAAGTTTCAGTTAATAAAGAATTAAAAGAAGTGTAAAATAATTAAACCTACTCACCACTGTGTATGGCTAACACCTAGTTAGCTTTATGTAGTGCTTAAGTACCTGGCTAGTGTTATTTGGAAAGATTATGAATTTTGTTGATGAAGGTACTTGTGCCGATCTGAATTCTTTAACTGTGTGAGACATTTATTTTGGAATTATGTTATATCTGCTTAAAAACTAAAAGTCTATAAACAAAATATAAAACTTTACTATCTTAAAATCAAATGTTTATTTAAAAGTGGGAAGGCCAGTTTGTCCCTCAAATTTGTAATTCCCTTCCAGCTAGGCTTCAAATACATTCTTGACCTGAAACATAAATAAAGTTATCTGCATTTTGCCAGACACATTAATCCTACTGTAGTAATTGTGTGTGCGTAAATTGTTATAGACACTCACAGACCCATGGATGAAGTGTTTGTTAAAAAGTAAAAGTAATTTATTGGGATCTCGGCAAAGGATAATGACTCACATGGGAAATCAAATCTCTTATACAGCCTGGTCAGCTGTTGTCTGATGGCAATGGGAGTCTCCACTGCAATGATCGTTGCAGTGGTCTTCAGCTGGATTGGACGAGATTTCAGCTGTTCCATGGTTCTATGTGACCACTCCAGCATATGAATAATCCACTGCTATTGATTACTTTAACTACATACAAAACATCTCTCAGATATCTCGACTATGTACAGAATGGTGTCCTATGTGACCATTTTTGCATCTGCATGAACAGTTTTCTATTGGCTTTCTATAAATGCTTTGTCCATGTATAGTTTGATCAGTTCTGCAGCAGGAACTGCCTGGGGGTCTTTGGGATACTTCCCATGGGATATTAATCAGTACATTTAAGGGCAACATTTGGACAAGGCACAGCAGGACCTGCCTGGGGGAATTGCTAGAACTGTCCAAAATTCCCACTTGGAGAGCTTCTGCAAAAGTCAGGCAGCTGCCTGGTGGTGAACGTGGCTAGTGGCGCAGTCAGTCAACTGGTTAAAACTAGGTCCTTTGTCTCAAACCAGTTGTCTCATGTATGCAGATGGCTGGCTGGGGAGTTCCTGAACCACCCAGGGAATTAATGTTACAGCCCTGATGCCCAGCCATACCACAGTTATAACTGAAAGGCAGACTGGAATTTCAACTTGTAACTCACTAATAACTAAGCTTTGTAGCACTTACTACACGACAGATAAATGAAAATGCTTTGGCATATATAAGGTTAAACAGTAAATATACAAATCCAAGGAAAGTATGACTGAAGTAAGAATAGAGCATGATTATGTTGGGTTTTTCTACTGTAGAGGAGTAGGATTTCCTTATCACTGGCAAGCAGGGTCAGCATATATATGTAAGTGCAGAAAATCTCAAAACATGCATGCAGATTTGAACAACACTTCCAGTTCTCTCTATCTTGTATTATAGAACTGCATTCCCAGAAAATCTTTTGTGTAGGCTAACATTTGTCTTCACCCTTGTCATGATGGATTTATTTTTTGTTCATGTTTTTTTGGCATCTGACCACAAAATACAGCATATGTGATGCATTGAAAAAGGACAGGTTTTGGGATGATGGAAATGGAAAACTAAGCATTTCTTAACACTAAAAGTAAGGAAATTTTTTCTTACTTTTTGACTATCTGTTCTACTGAGATTTGCTTTTGCTGACATACTTTTACATTTATTTCCTCTCTAACAGAGAAAAGATCAAGGCTACAGGGGCAGTGCATTATTGCATGTATTTATAATATTATTATGCATGCAATATAGTGAGTACGTAACAATTAATTGTTTGAGATCTAATAGAACTGTGCCCTGTTGTGTTGGTTCAGTCCAATTCACTGATTTTAATCCTTAATTGTTTTGTTTCTGTTTTTTATTTATTTCCTTGCTGTATACCCTTGTCTGCTTAGAGATTTATGTGGATAAAATGAAAATCTACTTTGCTGTCATCAGTTTATTCTGATTCAATCCTGTCCAGAACCATGGAAAATCAAGCTAGAAGGCAAGGTCTTTTAAGCACACAGTGCCTCTTTCCCTTAGCCTCCACCAGCTATGCAAATTAAAGAAACCTTAAATGATTTTCTACCCTATCAGAGCATTAAGCAACTTGTTTCCTAGGGCAATGGCACTTTCACTCCCTGTGGACTGCCCTTTTAAGCAACATTCATGCTTAGCTGTGTGCAATCTTTATCTTCTACCTCCATTCCCTCTCCTTTCCTGTTTTCTTAGCTATAATTAAACTCCATCACACAGAAAATCTTTATCTTGCTGTCTTCAGAGCATTTCAACTTTGTGTCCATTTTCCAAATTTTCAGAATTTTGTCAAGTTTTTTTTTCTTTAGTTTTTCACAATATTTTTATAAACATTTTAGGGATTATCTTCAGTTTATAGCTCTCTGCAGTTCTGTGTGTTTCCCCTGGGTCGGTTCACCTTATGGCATCTCTGTAATTCTGTTTTCTTAATTATATTTTAGCATGCAAAAATAATGGGAGATAAAGTCTTCTCAGATGTTAGACAAAACCTGCCACAGATCTTACTAAAATTTCCTGCCAATAATGATTTTGCTGATAAACCTCATAATTACTAAGACAATATGCTGTTTTGTATCATGTGTAGAAAATTATAACAACCTGATTAAGATACTGACAGTGGTAAAATGCTGCTTTTATTCCTTATGGAGGCTGGACAAGCCACCTAGGTGACTGATAAGTAATTTTGTTATCTAGGAGACTTCACACTTTTTTCAAGGGTAAAATTATATGTGGCTCAAAGATGATTGCTTTCAGGGTAGAATTCCATGCAGTTCCCTAACTATGAATCCCACATACCAGAGCAGGTCAGCTACAGTTTTCCTATTTGGGAAATGAAGGAAATAATTTCTTCACCAGAGAAGTTATGTTTTGTTATCCTGGAAAAGCAGGAGGATCATAGCTCCGCTGATCCTTTTATGTCCACCTCATAGCACTCAAACAGTTTAAACATGATTCAGCCTACTTATTTCTACATTAAGTACCAAATGTCTTGGAGAGTGATTGTATTGCAGAAGGCAGAGGACTGCCTGTGTGGTTGTTTTTCTAATTAACCCCTAAGGAAACTAAGTGCTGTGATTTGAAATTTTGACCAGTCTAAGAACAAAATTAAATTTAAAAAAGAAAAACTTTATTATCAGTCAAATTTAGGTATGCAACATGATATGTAATTCTTTGGGTGTGACTTAATATATAGTGAATATAAAGAAATACTTCTTCAATGAGTGTAGTTCTGCACTCAGATATGTAACAGAAAGAAGACTGTCTTTGTCTTGCTTAACCAAGAAACTGTATAATGTCTGTGATTAGGATAGCTGAGTTCAAATTTGATCTGCTAAAAACCTCCACTTACATTATTTCCTTGTCCAGAAGCATAAGGACTGATTCTGATCATTTTCCCTACAAAAAAGAAATACCTTCTGTTTGACAGTTAGTCAAATGAAGAGAGTTTGGCACTTGAGGAAGGCTGTTCATTTGTATGTCTCCTTTGTGTTATGGCACGCCTGGGGATATCTCTGAATCTGCAGCTGAGGCATTCCACAGCGTAAAATGTTTTGTACCAAAGGGCTTCCTTGCTGAACAAAAAGTAGAATTAGCTGCTTTCAAACAGATTGGGGCAATTTCCCATTTCAGTGCAACCAAGTGAGGAAACTTTTCATTATTTCATGGTCCCACCACAGTTAGGAAGTGTAGTGAACCCATGTAAAAAACATTTGCCAGAGAGGAGGACAGAATCTTCTTAGAACAAATTGAGGGGAGACCAATATTCTTCTGGAATAGTAACTACCATCTAGGTCACCTTTAATGGCGATTAGTGGCCTAAATTTAGGTAGCAGAATCAAGTCTTTAGGTGACCTATGGCCAGGGATTAACCTATCTGTAACTCAAAACTCAGTTCTTTGCAGAATGTCTGTGTTCAGCCATTTTATCCATATTTACCCAGTTTTATCACAAACATTGTCACTGAGCTGTGAGAGACTATGGAAGGTAAAGACAGGCCAGATAAGTAGAGTGAAAACATAGAAAGAGAAGCATTTAGGTGGTAATAGCAACTTAGTGATCTAGAAGATAAACACCAACACACAAAAAAATTGCATGAAAACCTAAGTAAAAAAAGCAGGGAGGTGTGAGATTTCAACTTGGCAATCTCAAGGATTAGGTGATTGCAAATAGTGATGGAAGCCAACTCTTCCCCAGATGACTGATGAGAGCTGAGTTAGCACTAGGCTAAGATAGTGAGAATAGTAATGCTTAGCCCAGTATCCTGCAAGTCCTAGCTCTCTTCTCTATCTGTTAGTCAGTAAATAGTTTCTTGGTGCTCATGAGAATGGGCATCTTGCTCTAAGAGTCTCTTCATGCACAGCAAAGTATTCCTGGAAAAAAAGTATGGTGCAGTGAGGGGGGGTTGCACCAGAAGGTTACTTCAGAATGAGATGAATCACTCTCTAGAGGTTAACTTTCAGGCAAGTAATATGGGAGATAGGTATGTCTGATCTTTAAAGAAGTCTTAACGTTGTTAAGAAACAGAAGAAACAGAAAGAATCAATCCATTCAACAAGACAGCCAATGTGCAATCTTTTGTTCTTTGATATCCACATCTTCTAGTCTGGTAGAAGTGGTTAAAAAATTCCCTTACAACAGTTCACATCTTTGGGAGAGAGATTTTTACTCTGCTTGCCTGCTCAGGGAAACATTGCATTATTACTTGTTAGACCACATTGTCAATTTATTGTCTTTGTGGGGGCTGTGGATAGATTTATACCTTTAGGGTTTTTTGGTTTTTTGTTTTTGTTTTTTTTTTAAATGAAAGATGAAATTCTTATTTTCTTGTGTAGCACCAGAAAGACAGGACTAAACAGGCAGATACAGTGCTTATGCTTTTATGCAATCCTGTTAGTACCTTCCTAATAAACTTGCCATGGGTCTGAAGTATTTTGAGCCTCCATTTGCTTAAAACAGCACAAAATCTGGATTTATTCAACCTCACTTTAGGTTTCAAACTGAGTTATTTATGCTAGGAGTGTAGCCACTCAAGGCTCCCCCTATACTTGTTGGAGAGAAGTAGGTTCTCCACAGGATGATTCAGATCATATCTCATTTGAATTTCTCTCTTGAGGTGTCATTCTGTTAAGTACAGAAATAGCTTATGCCACTTTTGTGCCTAGGTTAGGCTCTTCAGGAAGGTGCCAAAAGCTAGGTGGAATGAATCTAGATTAAATTTTCTGACAAAGAGTTTAGGTTAAAAGAAAAAAAAGTCCTTCCAATGTCATACATCATATCTGAAAGATGTTAACTTACTGAAAATGGAGAATAAACATTAGACTTCCTTTCGAGCTTACTCCCTAAATTCCAGGAGCATATGGCCTGTTAACTCACCTGGCTGCAGCTGTGTTCAGTACTAACTGGTGTGCCTATGTTGCCTGTCAACCAACAGATTGGTACTTCATTGCTTGAGAGTTAGGGAGCTGATGTGCTACCAGTGTTCAGACAACATTGTGTACATTTTTGCTCAGTTCTTCTGCTATGAGTTACAAAGTTATGCAGGGTCTTGATTTTGATTCTCTTCCCCTAAGGTCTGAACAGCCGACACTCTCAGCCATCTAATTCCATGAGAGGAAGGTATGCAATCAGAACCCAAACTGCCTGAAATAATGGTATATTTGATCAGACTTCTAAAAGATATGTGTTTCTATGAGTATTATTGCAACACTTCCTCACAGTGCTACTGTTAAAGCCAAAGTGTCAGAATGCAGCACACCTCCAGACATCAGTGCTTTGTAAAACAAAACAAACAAAAGTAAAAAAAGGAATGGGAGTCCTCCCAGCTGCAGTTTCTGTATGTGCTGAAAGATCTTTTGGTCTAGAAATGATGTAACTCTTTTTCAAAATTGGGGCAGAAATTCTACTTTGTTCAGATCTAGGACACAGAGCTCACACTGTGTAGTAGCCACAAGAACTAGATGAATTATAGATGAGCAAAACCAGAATATTAATTCACAGAGGAGTAAGATATTTTTGTTTTTAACAACTTCTTATGCCAGTGATAAAATATCCTGTATCATTTGGTATGAACCTCATTAAATATCTGTATCTCATGCCTTTCAAAACTCAAACTTTAATGCTTCCTAGCCTCTATTTCAGCTTTAAATGCTGGCAGTGAAATCAAGATACATGAATTATTAAGGGCAAAGATTTTGCTAAAATGGCAGGGCATTCAGTCTCTCTGTCTGGCATTCATAAGTCCTTCTATTCACAATTTTTCCAACCTTACAAAAGCAATTGACGCAGAGATTTCAAATAAACTTTTCTTTTTCCTGTACATTTTGTTTTTGTTACTTCAATTGTAGGCTTTTGTCTGGACTGCAAAAAACATACAGAGAGAATAAGCATTTCGCAGATCATTTCTCTAGACCATGGGAGATCAAGGCCCTCTGTCCATAAACACTTGATACTCATATTGCCCAGTTAGCTGGAAAATGCCTTAGTTACCAGACTGTAAAATACTCTGGCATTTTTTTTCTGGGAAGAATTTCTGGAACTTGAGGACATCTGAAGGTTAAGAAAAGTTAATATAAATGTAAACCTTTGTTTTAAATTTAAGTGGAGCACATTTTGGTTATCAACTATAAAGTTGTTTGAAGCATTATTTTGTTTGATTGGCCTATGGTTCATTTATTCTTCCCACAGACTTTTTGAGTCCTCCCGAGTAGAAAGAGAATTCCTATTTAAATGGGAATTTCCTATCTGTCAAAATTTTAAAAATATATTTTCAAATTAATCTCTAAATCATTCCTAATCCTTTAAACAGCTCTAGCTTCCATACCATATCACACTACTGTTCCATTCCTTCTTCTACCATTTTTTTTCTTATGACATTCCCAAGTATATCAACTGCTCAGCACACTTTTCAGGTTTTGCAGTGTATTGGTTTGATAAAGCTCTATTTTTAAATCTTTTTCTTTTATGTGTCTTTTGGTCATTCATATAAATTTACACATGCTTTCACTAGCATGACATAACTCTAAGCAAATGACTTAACTCTATTATTCCAGTTTTATGACCAAATTTGATTTATTCAGTCAAGAGAAACTAAAGTTGTTTGTAATGTTAATTTATTTTGCACAAACCACTTTTATATAACTGGTGTAATCATTGGAAAGTAAAGAGCTATTAGACTGCATTTAGTGAAAGGAAGGGTAAAGTATATCCTGCCCTGTAATCAGCTGTTGGCAAAAGATGTAAATTTTGGTTTTGAGTTATTAAATAAAAATTTGGAATGAAGTGCAAAGGAAAAGAAAACACCTATTTATTTAGATTTGATTGTATTGTTTGTTTTCTATGAGAACATATCTGTGAATCATTACCTAGGTTCCAGTTCATAGAAAAACAAAGGATTGGCAGTATGTAGACACATGTATACATTTAATGTGATTAAGCTCCCATATCTTTTCTCTGTAGCCCAGTAAATACGATTTCTGCTCTTAGCAGGGGGAGGCCCAGCTGTGCACTGATCTAGCAGTGGGGGGTCTCAACTTCCCTATGGCCTGGAGCTGGGTGTTGCTGGTTTAACCCCTGCACTGGAGCCAGTGACTGCTGCCTGCCCTGCTCCAGCTTCAGTTCTGTGAGTGGCCCCTCTGGGGAGGGGATGACATCCCCCCATGCACCCCCAGTCACTGCCTGACAAACCATAGCCCTCTGTGTGTGTAGGGCTGGAGGGACTTCACCTGGCAGCCCAGAAGAATGCAGGCTGGATGAGAAAATTCATAGAAGTATACCCAAGCATAGCCAAAGCCAGAAGGGAAGGTTCGCCCCACCATCATGCCCCTCCCAGTGAAGATGGGAGGATGCTGGCAACTCCATGTGGCACCCCCAACACTCTGTCTGAGGATTGACACTGTCAACCTTAGATCCAGAGGGATGCAGGAAGGGTAAACATAACCTCAGAGAAAAGCGTTAATTGTAGTAGCAACTGTACTACAAAATCTCATAGTATTGATGTGACTGGACTACTAATGATCTTGTATCTTCATTGAGTTGTTAACATTTTAATAAGGTTAATAATAAATTATTTGTTTCACATATATACACTGTGCTCAATTATTGCCTATAACAAGATGTGGAGCGTAATACACCATACCTAGTCACACAGAAGAAGGAAGTGATTTTAAGCAGTATCATTTGCAGCAGTATTTCATAAATTTCATTGTCCCATGCGCAATCTTCATATCCCTATTTCACAACTCACTCTTTGCTCTTTTTAAGAATAAGGGGGACAGGTCCAGCTTCAGAATAGAGGTTAGATGCTGAGAAGGGTTTATATGAATGTCTGCATGAATATATCCTGAGTCAATTCTGGTTTTCTTTCACTGGTACATTAAGTGAAATAAAGGCAAATTCTTAGGTTTGGTCAGACCATGTATCTTTTTCCCTATTTTTAGCCTGTTTACATTAAGATTTGAGAAATAATTTACTGAAAAAGTTAAAAATAATTTAAATTTTATTTAAATAAATTCATTTAAATAAAAAAATAAAACTATTTTAAATAGTTAAAACTATTGAGTTTAAAGAATCTCAATAACTCCTGGTGGTTTCCTATTTCTCTTACAAGTAGTCATTTGCCCTTCTTTTTTCGAGATTGTAGAGTCATTTTGGAATATTTAGCTATAAGACAAATGTTACACAGCTCACCCTAATCATTGAGATGAGAGTTTTATTAGATTTCAGTGACTTTTTTCTGTATTCACGTAGAGATTTTTTTCCAAAGAAAACCAGGACTCATCAGAAAAGAAATAATGTGTTTACATTTCTTATTTTGACTTCATAGAATCATTTAGTTGGCAACGACCTCTGGAAATCATTTAGTACAACCCCCTGCTCAAGCAGGATCAGCTGCAACAGAATGTCCTGGGACCATGTCCAGTTAGATTTTTAATATCTCAACAGATAGAGAGAACCACAATCTGTCCGGACAACATGTTCCAGTGTTTAACCACTCTCACAGCGTAATTGGAAAAAAAAAAAAAAAATTTTCCCATGTTCAGATGGAGTTTGTGTTTTAATTTGCACCCACTGACTCTTGTTCTCTCAGTGTTTATAAATGAAAAGAATCTGGTTTCTTCATCTTCAATCCCTCCCATGCAGGTGTTCATACACATTGACAAAATCCCACCTGAGCCTTCTTTTTTCAAGGTTGAGAAATCCCAGCTTTCTCAGCTTCTCCTCATGTAAGAGATGCATAAGTACCTTCATCATCTTTGTGGCCCCATCACTCCAGTAAATCCATATCTTTCTTGGACTGGGGAGCCCAGAACTGGGCACAACACTTGAGATGCTACTTCACTGGTCCTGAGTAGAGAACATGCTGGCAGGTCCAGAATACTGCTGGCCTTTTTTGATGTGAGGGTGTATTAAATGTTTTTGGTTATTTTTGTTGTCCACCAGGACCCTAAGGTCTTCCTCTGCAGATTTGCTTTCCAGCTGTTCAGCATCCATCATGTACTGGTACTTATTCATCCCCAGATGCAGTTCTTGGCAATTCTTGTTGAACTTCATGAGATTTCACACAGCTCAGTTCTCTAGCCTGACAAAGAATCTCTGAATGACAGCACACTCATCTGGTGCATCAGGCACTTTTCAGTTTTATACCATCTGGGAAGTTGCTGAAGGTGCACTCTGTACCAGGGTCTATGTCATTTACAGACATGTTGAACAGTACTGGCCCTAGTATTGGCCCTTGGGGTACACCACTAGTGACTTGCCTCCAGATGAACTTTGTGTCACTGATCACAACCCTCTGGGCCCAGCTGTTCAGCAGATTTTCAATACATTTCACTGTCTGCTTATCTAACCTGTACATTGTCAGCTTGTCTATGACAATGTCATGGAAGATAGTGTCAAAGGCTTTACTAAAATCAATGTAAACAACATTTGCTGCTCTCCCCTCATCTACCAAGTGAGTAACCTCATTACAGACATCTACCAGACTGTTTGAGCATTATTTCCCCTTTGTAAATCCATGCCAGCTACTCTTAATCAACTCATTGTATTTCATGTGTTTGGAAATGTTTTCCAGTAAGGAAGGGCAGACAATGCTGGACTGAGAGGAAGAGTGATGAAAAAGTGAGAAATTGAGGGAATACCAATGTCAGAAGAAAGATCTTCATGGCAGAATAGATATTCTCTGCAACCCTTGGAGGAGTCCATGATGGAACAGATGATTGTTCTTCAAGGAACAGCCACCCATGGAGAAACTATGCTGGAGAAGATTTTCCTGACAGGACTGCAGATCATGGAAGAGCCCACAATGGAACAGATGGATGTTCCTGAAGGACTGCAGCCTGTGGAGGAACCATACCCGAGCATAGGAAAAGCATGAAAAAGAAGGAGAGGTAGAGAGAAAACACCACTGCCCCCATTCCCCCTGTGCTGCATGGGGGTGGGAAGAGGAGTGAAAGGGAAATTCTAGTTGTAACTGCTCAGCAGTATGACCAAGGAATGGTATGGCATAGAGGGCAAGGAGGCTCAACTGCAAAATGGGTTAAACTGGCTAGAAGCAGGAAAGCCAGAGACAGAACAGACTCCTTGTAAGGGAGTGAAATCTCCCTTGGTGGTGAGATAAGAAATAGCTTCAGCATTGTCTTGTAGCTATTCTGGAATGGGGGTGCTCAGGAGCCCAAGCTCATGGGCCACCTTTGGGTAGCAGAGGGAAGAGGAGTCATAAAGGAATGACCTAAGTGGAGTCTGGGAAAGGAGGGAGGAAAAATATTGGTTTAATATTTGTCTTTGTTTCCTACTACCCAAATCAGCAGTTAAAAATATTTAATCAGTAATAAATTATTTTTTTCCAAGTCCAGTTAGTTTTGACTGCTAATCAATCTCCCTGTCTTTATCTCAAGCCATGAGTTTTCCTGTTCTTCCTATTTTTAACCTGTCCCACTGAGAGGATAGCAGGATAGAGCAAGTAGTTGCATGAGCTAGCCAAGGCTAGCCTACAACAAGACATATAGCAGATATCCACTAACAATGGCACATATGTTGGTCTACCCACTACTCTTGACCCACAAGCCCTTGACTGATTCCTGACCTAATCAGAGGCAGAGCTCCATGCATTCCAACAGCTCTCACAAAGAACAACTCACCCTCCTCACATTCCCAGCCTGTCCTTCCTAAAAAGTCTGTATCTTTCTATCCCAGCACTCCAGTCATGTGGGCTATCCCACTATGACTCCATGATCACAATGAGTTCATAACCCTGTAACTACAAACTTGTAACGGCCCCTGCAGAAGAGTTTGGAGTTACAAACTTGTAACTCCCCATGCAGTGTGCGTTAATGTAGAGGCATTTCAGAGAAGCATTAAAGTGTGCCAATTCCCCAGCGCAGGCTTGAGAGCTTTCCCCATAATACCATTCTGCAGGTACTTCCTTCTTTACATGCCTACACTAAAAAAGATTCCACTTCAGCTCTGTTTCATTGATTGCTATGCCCCTTCTGTTTCTGTCACATTTGCCCAGTCAGTCCCCTAGTTTCCTTACTTGTTCACTGAGTGTCTCCTCTGAACTGCCTTTGCCATCATTTCTAGTTCAGAGCCCTCCTTACCAGGATGGTCAGCCTGTTGGTAAAGATCTTTTTGCCTTATGCAGTCAGATGGATCCCATCTCTTCCAAGCAGCTGTGGACCCTCAAAGAGATTCCAATGGTTGTAGAAGCAAAAACACTGTTGCAGACATCAGCTATGGAAGCAGTTGTTACCTTGCAGGATCCATTAAGTCCTCCTCAGACCCTTCTACCTCACCAGCAGGAAGAAGAACATCTGAAGCCCCCATATCCTTGACCACTGCCCCAGAGCCCTGTATTCATACTTGATACTTCCTAGGTTACCCTTGGCAGTATCACGGGTGTCTGGAAAAGCAGCAAGTGGTAATTGTCAGAAGATTCAATGAGCCTTGGTAGCCTCTCCACAACCTCCTGAATGTGAGCCCCTGACAAACAGCAGGCTTAGCTAGATGAGGAATCAGGTCAGCAGATGGGAAGTCTCTTACCACAGTCACTCACTGCTTCCTTCTGATGGTTCTGAGTGGCTCACACTCAGCCACCAGAAATGCTCCATTTGACAGTGCTCCCAGCTCCTCATCAGCTATGTGGACAGTGAACCTATTCTGTAACTGCAAGTCACAAAGTGGGGCAGGAGGTGACTTCCTCCTTGTTTCTAGCCTTCCACCAGTTTCCAGCCCTCCTTATGATGGGAATTTCTATTTTCTGACTTCATAGGCACAGGCTTTTTCCAACCCTCTGCAGCTGAAAGCTCAGGTTCTTGAAGAGAAAGATCTTTTCAGAGGAGACCCTGTCAACTTCTTTCTCATCCCCTCTGATGCTGTACAGTCTCCTGAAGTCTTCCTTCATGTCTTTCACTTTGCAGCACAGCTCCATACCTCCTGCATGCTAGACAACATCCCCTAAACAAAAAGCTCCAGGCACTCCTCTGCAGCCAGAGACTTGCAGAGCTGCATCCTCCTTCTGAAGGTCCCCATGGGTGCATGTGTTGAACAGCAAAGGGACAGTATCTCCTGTAACACCTGTGGACTATGCCCTGTGACCACCATCTCTAGGAATGTGTACACTGGAAAAAGCAACCTTGCTGGCCTGCTGTACAAACCACTATATCCATTAACTGCCTCTGAGAGCTGTACTCTGGACATGGCTGTTATATAGGTATCTCCTAGAGCGGGCTAAAAATGTGCTTGACCCTCCCTAATCAGGGGTCAGCTAGAACAAAGGCTCCAGGCATCCTTTCATCAAAGACAGCTGTCAGAGTTTGTTAGGAGGTGTGAGAGCTACCCTTACCTTGGCCCTGCTACATGGAAAACAGCAGAAAGATGTTAAATGGTTAAGTAGACCAAAAGCATCTTGGGTTTTACTAACAGAGCATGACCTGTAGATTAAGAGAAGGGATTATCCTCCTCTACTCAACAGACCACATCTAGACTACTGTTTCCAATACAGTTGGAAGTATTTTATCTTCCCCAACACAAGAAAGACATTCATACACTGGAGCGAGTTTAGCAGAGTCCACTAGGATGCTTGTGTATTGGAGTACTTGCCCCGTGAGGAGACACTAAGGGAGTTGAGCTTGCTCGGTCTGGAAAATAAATGTCTTTGGGGGGATGTTAGAGCAGCACCCAATGTATATGAGGAGAGGTAGATGGGCTTTTCACAGCAGTACATGGCAGGAGTACAAGAGAACAGGCTTAAAATGAAACACGAGATGTTCAGACTGGGTATGAAGGAAACTTTTTTCCCATGAGTATGGTCCAACAGTGGAGCATGTTGCCCAGAGATATGTTGCCCAGAGATATGGTGCAGTATCCATCCCTGGAGGTTTTCTGGATCCAATTGGATAAAGCCCTGACCAACCTGGTCTGACCTCATAGCTGACCCTGTTTGGAGCAGGAGATTGGATAAGAGACCTCCTGAGGTCCCTTCCCACCTGAATTATTCTGTGGTTCTATGGTCAGAATGTTTACCCAGACTTCAAAAGTTCTTCCAGTTCTGTAAATGTTGACATAGTCTGGATTCATATATGTCATAGTAGTCTTATAACATGTCATAGCTATTATATTCCTTTATTGACTCAGGCAAATTAAATAATATTAATTAACTATAAACAAAAGTGACAAAGAAACCATTTCATGGTCACTAAAAATAGCAAAAAGCATGTTAACAGTGTTTTCTTTTTTGAAATGGAAGGAATACTGAATAACTTTTTTCTTAGTAAGAGCATATGTACAGCAAGAAATAGAACAATTATTAAGATAAAACTTTATTTTAAATGGAGACACAAGAAACCACTAGGTGATAGATAGGCAGTTGAAAATTAATCATTGGAATCATGGATTGACCAGGAATAAGTATTAGTTCAATCTGAAAATCAGTGTCTTTATATATAGCTAGGTGTCCAAACTCATTAATGAGTAGTATATTATAGTTGAAGAATGAAGAGTACCTTATTGTTGACAACTGTAATATCATTATACTTGCTTTTTATACTGCTAGTATGATATTGAATTATTTCATGTCTTTTAAAATCTTATATGATTATTGCCATATAGAAACACACAAAATGACTCCCCTTTTCTTCATTGTCACCAGAATTTCTGTCATTGTAATGTTTTATGATAGTTTGGAAATCCTGGCTATATGTAGGTATGCATCTGTGAAAAAAAGCTGAAAGTAGAGAACTTGAGTTAAAAAGACTTTTCAAATAAATATCAACTAAGATTTTAAGTTGGTTCTGAACTTGTAGAGAATTCAGCTGAAGATGAAACGTTAGTATTCAATACAATTGAAGAAAAACATTCTATGGAAAGAACATTTCTCACTGAGATTAAAAAGAGTAATCTTTAAATGTTTCATTTGTATTCATTGTTAGACTAAAACAAGTTTTTATCCTCTCTCCTTTATGCTTCTTTTTTTTTTCAGCTGTATGAGTTTAATAGGTATAAAGAAATTGTATATTTACAACAAAAGAGTGTATGTTTCAAGAGTAGCCTAGACAGAAAGTGCTATTTCAGTCCTATTTGGTGATATGTAATTTCAAAATGCCTGTATTTCTCTGTCATTTCTTTTATTAGCATGCTTTTTTTTTCCCTACAAAGTAAAAAACATTTCCATATGTGCTTTTCTTTTCAACAGTTTTCTTTTCATTCTAGAATATTCTTAGGCTATAATTGGAAAATAAACAGCGGTCATGCTTATAAGTAAGGTAGATATGTTTGTGATACAAGATCTCATAGGATTTTATTTTTATCTTACTAAATAGAATTTTAAATTACAAAAAAAT
>VZTL01009408.1:0-17006 GCA_013400535.1 Scopus umbretta
AATCTCAAATCCAAAGACAGATTATTCTACATCAGGATATAGCAAGATGGATATTTTCCTTCCCGGCCCTTCAGCTTTTAATGGGCTAAACTATAAAATCACTGACACAATTTCAGAATGCTACATCATAATGGGCCTTTTTAAAGCATGCCTTTGAATTAAGGCAGACACTACAAGCACTATAGCAGTCCTGGGATTTGGGAAGCAGCATTTTAACAGCATGTTGCCCGTATTCTCATGCTGTGAACATATTCATAGCAGTTCCATGAAAGTCCCAGGACTGCTGGTGTAGCATCTGTTCATACCAACAAAGACCTGGATGTTACACAAGAGTCTGTTTTCTATTCATCAGCTGCCTTTTTACAAACACAGGACTTCTTTTGCAGCAGGAGAATTTTTAATCTGGGTTTTCTCATGTGAACACACAAACACAGTCATTGTTAAATATATATTTTTATGATATTATTAGACATTTATCAGGCTAGAGCTACTCTCAGGATAAACAGAGACCCTTAGGCTTAGATTTTATCCATACCCAAAAACAAATACACCTTTCCAAAGATGTTAAGAAGAAATCATAAACTTGGAACAAAACACCTTTCAATCAGCATAACTGAGTTACTCGTGCCCCTCTTCTCAAAGAGGTAATTACATGTCAATTCACAATTCAAAATACTTGGACTGACCTTGACATTTACCATCTCAGACATTGCCCAATGATGAAGAGTGTGTATGTGTTGGTACCATATACAGATTCAGGTCTTGGTTTCCGCTATTATCAGACAGATACATAGACCCATCAGTTTCAGTGGGGTATTAAAAAAAAAAAAATAACAAGAATCATTCCATGGTGTTACTTGAGCTGAGTGCATAATTTTCTCCAAATCATTTAGTTTTATTTGTCTTTGGATGTGCTTACTTTATCGATTAGGCTCAATTCATGGGCTGGTTCAGGCAGGATCACAGCCTGCGATTGTATTACAAACCCTCTAGCTCTCTTCCAAGGTCTTTTCTGAGAAAGAGTAATCTGGAGCAAGCTGATCAGTCTCCTCCAAACATGTGACTTGAGCACAGTTGACATGGCGGTGTATACCAGGATCACCTCCAGACCGGCGGTATGGGTGCAGACAGGACAAGTACGGCTTCCTCTTCTTGGGACACCCTCACAACACTTTTTTTAATAAACCTCAAATTATTTTTTAATAGAGCTCAAATTATTTTTTAATGAAATGAAATGAAATGAAATGAAATGAAATGAAATGAAAGTGGGTGACTGGTCATCTTTTTTTCCCCTAATATACAGCTGTAGAAGAAAAAAGCTTCAGAGGTAAAAAAAAATAAACATCCACACACCAATATACACGATGCACATAAGCGCATGCATACACATACTCTGCACTTGCAGAGCCAGATGTCTCCTCTTCAGTATTGTAAACACCAGGATAATGGAGTAACAATCAATAGGTAGTGTGAATTGTTTAATTTTCTCTCATTCATATAAATTCTGGTCAATACGCACTTCAGTGGAAGACGGCAAGGAAGCTCTAGGTATGTTTGTCACGGGCAACCTGCCTGAATGTTCTCAGACTAGAAAGCAATCAGGTTAGAGGATCCTGTACATTCATACTGAGGCTATTGAGGATAATTGTTCATGGATTTCAAGAAATCAGATTACCCCATAATCCAATAGTAACGTTTGGCATGCCACACATTAAGAAGTCACTGCAAAATTATTATGCAAATTAGATATTCACAAGAGTGCAAAGAATAGAACAACCAGAGAATTGCATGGTGCTATGAAGTAGCTGAGCAGTATATTGGTCATTGTCAATTACATACCAGTCTAGTTTTTGAATGGAGTTATATTTCTGAATAGAATACAATTCCAGCAGCTCCACTGGACATCACTGAACCAGTGGCAGATTCCAGGTACAATCCTTTATAAAAATTCCAAAAGCCCATTGCACTTTCAAGCTTCACTCTTTTACATGAAATACATTTATCAGCCATTTTGTGTAGTACTGCAGAGAATACTTACACAGAGGAGAAGAAAAATAATGCACTCTAGGACACTGAGAGCATGGATAGTTTCAAAACAATAACATTGCTAGGTAATTGTTAGACAGCTAATCAGCTCAATGTCATCACTTAATTTTCACATGCTTCCCCCCATCTTGCTCACCCTCTGGTATAGCTCAAATAAAAAGATTTTCCCATATTAAATTGCTATCATATTGTACCCTGCCTTTCCTTCAAGTTCCATACTCACCGACAGTGTTTTGTGGAAAGATTATAACATTACACTGTGTGAAATGTGTGCAGACAGACATCTATTCTTCTTGTAAAAAACAAACCTGAAAAATACCGAGTAAACTCTTTGCTTGTATTATTGCTGTTACAATCTATTTTGGCTCAGTCACATGCCAAGAAGTAGTCTAAAAATGTAATTTAATTTTTAAACTAAATGTATTCATTGATATTTAACTGCAGACATCACCTTTTTTCACTGCTGAAGCATAATGAGAAGGAAGCAATTTCAAAATGTGCAATGAGACCTTTGGCTGCTCTGAAGCAGAGCAGGTTGCCATAGCAACTGCCACACCACCCTCTATCTGTCGCGAGCAAACGGCATCTCCCAGTGCAGATGCAGTATCTCTGGAGCCTATTTCTGCTAATGCAAAACACAGCTACGCACCTCAGCTGCTATTGTTGCCATGTGGGCTGGAAATCGATGTATAGAAAGAAAAAAAAAAACACCCTTTACAGCAGGTTTCGTTAAAATATTAAAAAATAGAGAATATAAAGTAGCTGTTTCATTTTCTGTAAGGCACAGGTTGCCTGTCATGATGACCTTGACATTCAATTTTATAATTTACCCTTGGGTAAGAAAATTTGCAAGGGCAAATTCTCTTTAGGTTCAACATCTTCCATTGCAAATGAGATTTATCTTACGAAAGCAGTGGCAAATCAAATTCTGTGTTTCATCAGAGCTGCTTGTGTGCATTTACAGTATCATTGATCTGGAAATCTAACATCTGCAAAATGTAAAACCAGCCAATAAAGCTTAGGAAAGGCTTTACACATCAGCTGATCTCCCCTGTTGTATGCAAGCTAATGGTACTTACCCACATGACCGTGAACTAGTCTGGAAAAATGAGAAATGACTGTGATCATTATCAGACATTAAAAAAACCACAACAGTCTTTCTAACTTGACCAGGCTTCTACAGGTGTCAGTGGTCATTTTAGAATTTATTTCCACCATACAAAGGTGGACACCATCTCTTCTCTTTTCAGTCCATCACTTCTTAAACAACGTCTAGAAAGAGATAATGCCTTTTATTAGACCAAATGGTGCCATCAGAAAAAGAGGAAGTTCAAGCTTCAGGGCACACAAGCCTTTTCTCAAGCCTAACATGAGCCAAGAATGCACTGGAAAGAATTACTTTGGCTACAGTCTAGCTAAGGGGAAAAAAAATTCCAAAATTCAAACCCAAACTTTCAGGAGATTAGTTTGTTTACTAACATGTACAATCTTACAGGGTAAGTGAAGTTCTGGCCTGCAGTATGGGGTTTTTTGATAGTCCACTAGCATTTCCTTCCTATCTTATATGCTTCAAATTCCTCACCATTTTTGCATACTATTTATAGCTCAAATGTGCTGGAAGTAGCATCCATTTTTAGAATAAGCATTCACATAGGCACTCATTCCCTCTCTGTCTTGCTAGGTTCTTACTATTGTTCTCAACATTTCCTAGCTTATTAGTATAATTCAATGATATCCAGAGCAATTACTACCCACTTAGTTTAATGTTTGCTCTGTCTTTATCAGGCCTGAAAAAGGACTTGAGAGCTTCACCCTTCTGCTCTTTTCAAGCTACATCAGGCTGCCTGTCTTAGAACCTTGGCTATTACAGCTACATAATGCTGCTATTAATTTTGGTACGTTCTTTATAGTAAATAAACACGTTCTGTGTGCAGCAGAGAATGCATTATTCAATCAAAAAGGGAGAGTATGATCCCACTATTTACACCCTGCTAACATTTATTAAAAGGAGAAAAGGAAAAGAAGAATCATTCTGAGATAAACAAATATAGATAACAATTACTTTTATTGCTGTGCATCATTTTAGATCTTTATGATTTGCAATATGTTAGAAAGTATTTTTGAAATTCAAACAATGTTTTCTATTCAATTAGGATCATAAACACAGTACAAATTGGTATAATGTGCAAAATAATGCCATTTATACACACACAGAATCAAGCATATTTTGATAAATCATTTTTAATTAGTGCATTTAATAGGACAATTCTTAGCAAATATAGTCAATTACTCATTACCAGTAGCTTTATCCAAAGCAGAAACAACCAGAAAGGTGCTATATTATCTGTTCCGCATTAGATAAAACTCAGTTATTTATTTCCAGCTTGCGTGGTTCTGAGGACATTTGAGAGCAAGAAAATCATCAGTGGGTCCAAGTTTACATGACAGTCATTTATCAACATTAGGATCAGTAAAGCTAGTAAATAAAAAAGTTTACAGAGGCTAAAATACTGTCATTCATTAAGTAGTATAGCTACAGATACTATATTACTGAAAATACTATACCTTTTGCATTGCTTGAAATGTAAATGACTATGTCTTTAGAAAGATTTTATTTTTGTGCACTAGATTGAAATTGAAGAGAATAAATTAAATTATGGACTACCTAGAGCTCTATGTAAGTTAAAGTTAAGAAACTTCTCCAAGCCAGACTGTGATTTCAAAATACTGGAACCCTGGGTGGAAAATAAAAATCATCAGATTAGATACTACTCTAAATTTAATCTCTGGAACATCCATGGGATGTCAGCAAAACACATGAAGTTCAGCAGAGAGCAGCATATAACATCAGATGTCTCCCTGTGAAACATCTTTATGTATTGCTGTGTATTGGCAACTAAAAAATATAAACTAAAAGCTTATCATCCAGATGTGCTGCAAGACTTTCCCTTTCGTCTTAAGCTTCTCTGCCTTAGGCTGACTCATTCTCTAAAGCTTTGTGAAATCTTGTTAATGTCATTAGAACGTGGTCTCAGAAGGAAAGGAGATAACATTTTAACAATATTTGTATAAAATCCTATTTTGGCAATTTCAGAACAGAATACTTCAGTCCTTTTCTTCTGATAAGATTAAAAATATATTATACAAAAATAAATGCCCCACCTTTTTTTAGGAAAAATCAATGAAACAAAACCCCTGCATAAAACAAATGCAAAAGCAAAAATGCGTTTTGACTGATGCAGAAGATTTTCTAGTTCTATTCTAACCTATGTTCCTGTGCAGAGAATCATAACATTTCCTATTTTTTGTGGTGTCATGTTGAGAAATAGTTAGACATCCAGACTTAACTTGGCTGAATTAGTTTATTAAGATTTATAAAGGCCTGCCTGAATTCAGCCATCTAAATAGAACTTGTTGGAGTTTTATCTAAGGTGCAAGCTACCAGATCAAACTATTTTTCACAGAATTCAATCCCAGAGAAGTTCCGTTTGTGGCATAATAACATGGGACAACACAGACATGAAAACCTGGGTTGGGACCATAATATTACCTATTAAAAAAAAAAGTCCCTATTTTCTTTAAACCCCACGGCTAAGAATATATCGTCAGCTTCTCTGTGTGGGTCACATACGTCTTTCTGCCTCACTACCACCATGATCACAGCAGCTTCCAATATAATTTTCTGCCTTGTCTACAACTGTCTCTTTCTTTCCAGCTTTTTGGGATCATTAGTCTCTTAGGTTTCTTTTGAAACCTACTTGCAATAGAAAAAAAAAAAAATCAGTTGCATCTTGCTCTTTCCAACTAGCACAGTATAACTTCAAATTTCACTATGTGAGGAACAGGGGGTAAAAACCCAAAATCATAGAATCATAGAATCTTTTAGGTTGGAAAAGACCTTTAAGATCATCAGACAAGGTAGGGTCTTTCCTGCATTTAACAAAGATATGGCTTACTGGGGTCTCACGGCTGTACTGTAATCCTGAGAGTCACCTGGCACACCCTAGCAGAGGATGCAGGTTCTTTCAAGTTTGAGTGAGGAATCTGGTTGCCCTGTATGGAGAACGGGTGTGATAGGATTGGTACCATGCTGGGTCTGATCATAAAGATTCAGGAAACAAGATGTTCTTAAGCAGGACACTTGTAAAATCTGTCTTGTTTTGCCTTTACAAATGGACTTCAACATGAGAGAAAATGTGATATATGACTGTGATTGTCTGAAATGAACAATAAAAAGGAATGATCACTCCAGTCCCAGGACACAGACAAGTACTTTTACTTGTTCAAAGTCTAGAGGTTTTGGTCTGTGTTCTCCTTTGAATCCACACTCCAAATGAGAATAGACGTGTCTGAAACCACCTTTTGGAAGAAGACTGATGAACTTTAACAATGCTGGCAAACAAAAATTTTAATTCAGCTCGGAACACCAGATCTGTGACAGAAATCTGCATGAAAATGGAGGAACTCTTTGGTTTTTAAATCAAGTAGAGGCAAATTAAAGGGATGTGTTAGTGCTGTTATAGAAGTACTGGAGTAACACTCCAGATCATTTTGGTTATACACAGGAAAATTGCCAAATTAAGGAAAAAAAGAATGACAAAACAATAAACACTATATAGATGATGAGTAGATTCTTGTTTACAACCTCGCTGGCCAGGCTTTCCCTTGCAAGTCAAAGGGAATCCCTCTAACTCACTCTGTAATCCTGCAATTCCCATCTTGCTTGTGTTCCACGTTTCTTGTTTGTAGAGTTTTTCTTCCAAATTATAACATATATTATATTAATACATATATAACATATATTAACAACCATCTGATTATACTTAAATGCCTTTGCCATGAAAGAATACAGATAAACTGTCTTCTGTGTACTTTTTACCGTTTTTTCTAAAAAATGGCTCATCTTCTTTTGTCACAGTATCACTCATACCATTCATCAACAATGTCTGAAACATATTCATTTATGGTATCCCATCTAGACTGAATTTACATCTCTTCCAACTGGTATGGGAGGGGTAAGGTAGACAGACAGGCATTGCAGTATGTGACCTGCTCATTTATGTAAAATGTTGTCTAAATACACAAAATTATATTCTTCTACCTCTATTCAGGCCCAAAGACATTGGTATTTCCTTGCAGGTGCTTATGCTGAGCCCGTAAGAAGGTTCACGAAGGTGAAGATGCAACATGCCCTACAAGAATCTCTGCCAATTTATAACAGTTGACTTGTAGGCCCAAGTAAGAAAAGAGAGAAAGTTTAAAACAGAAAGTCCTGGGCTACTGTGCAAGATTGTTGTACCCCTGTAAATCCAAATACACTCTCCACTCATTAGCAACATTACTGCAAATTCACCCTGAAGCCTGCTGTCCTCAGGATATATAAGAATACAGCCATGGTACTCTGTATTCTGAGAAACAAACTGCCTTTTAATGAGTCAGTCGATGGGCTATGAGTTGTACATTCGTGCAAACAGTCCCACAAAAACACTAAAATGAGGGACCTGGCAAAGTGAAAAATCTGCTTGAGGTATTTGCCTTTTGAATCAAAAGTATTACCATGAAAGATGCTCCCTGGGCCTGGATTTTCAGATTTCTTGAAATAATTTTTATCTCCAATCTTTTTTTTTTTATATCTATACATAAAAAATTACTGCAGTAAAACATCTTACCTCTCAAGGATGGATTCTGTGATCTCAGGCCTGAAACCAGATTCAGACCAAAGTAAGCCCTTGTGAAAGTGTTCCCTAAGAAAAAAGGAAGGACTGAGAAGTCAAAATCCTCAGAAACTGTACTGTATAGCACTTCATGTCCAAGGCATCAGTTACTCCCTGGAGCATTGTACTACACTAAATCAACTTCCACCTAATGTATCTCTAGGAAACCCTGAGAAGAGGAGCTCTGAGGAGCTCAGTTAGAACACCAATTTATTATACATCCAAATATTTTCTGATTCAAATTGTAGAGCTGTCAAAAATTACATTCTTTCAGCAAAATATCAGTCTTCTCACAGTCCTTAATCCATGTGATTGTCTAGGCTATTTGCTGCTTTCTATGCCAGAAGCTACAGCTAACAAAGAATGGTTGCCTTAATTGTAGAAGACGTTTGTCTCCCCTCCTGGGAATAAGAAGGGGTTTTTTTTTTTTTAAGTCTATTCTTTTGAATACATAACCAATAAAAACCTGAATCTGACAAGTTATATGAACTTGTTTCAGTAATGTTGGATTGACTGAAAGCAATGGATTCAAGATGCAGAAATCATAACAGAGCTCTACTAGTGCGTGTGACCAAGGAGCAGGAATCTCAGCGTGGCCACTGTTCATCGTAGGAGATCCACAATGACACTGAATCATCCTATGTTCAGTCTGGGGAGTCACGCAGTTCATGGACACTGAAAGGAAACTGTGCAAAGGACAATTCAATCCTCTGTAATGTCCTCCATGTCTTTAAAAAGACTAAAAAATAGGTCCCGTTCCATTTTAATCCAGTTTCTAATAACCAGATCACATATAAAAGTGAAAAATTTGTCATAATAAATAGCATTTTTTTCTTACACTGATCCTCACGTTTAATGTTCTTAATAAATAAATTTAGAGAAACAACTTGATTTACTTCAATGTTTACTTCTAATTGATATATAGATTAGAACTTTTTTTAGCACAGACTTCAAGTGATAGTTTTATTACTTTATAATTATCTGGCCATAGAAAGAGATTAAAAGAAACAGCACCTGGAGAGCCTGAAGTTCATTAAGAAATATTTAAAACCCTTAATACTTTCCCGACCATTCTTCTTCAAAACAGAGCTATGAAAGAGTCCAGTTTAAAAACTTCTGAGTTGTTGGTTGTACCTATAGGTGATATACTTAAGAACAAAGTAATACTGTTAGCAGAAAAAAAAATGCTTAAATTAAAAGTGATGGTTAAACACACATTTTCTTTAAGCCTGGATACCCTTATCAGGATCATTATTTTTTAATAAAGAATAATTAAATTTAAAAAATGCATTATATATTAATAATCTGCACTAAGATTTTTCAGTTTATTTTTTTCCAAAGATTCCTAACTATATGTGGGCCACCTAAAAAATCCCCGAAGTATAATTCTGAAATGCTGCCAACAAATAGAATTTTCTTATTTATTGACATGGTTTCAGCTGAGATAGAGTTAATTTTCTTCCCAGTAGCTGCTANTCATGTATCAAATCACGTTTATAATGGAAAAACATGCACCTGCTAAAATGATCCATAATTACTGCTGAGAGACAACTGAGTGTAAAAAATTAGCATTTCATTTGATAGGTCAGTTCATAGTTCTGCTTTGAATCTTTCCACACCACTCTTCTTACTTGGTGTAACTACAGGCAGAATATATCAGGAAGCAGAAAGCAACACTCAATTAGGAGATTAAAATGGAACATCAATAATTTACCAACAGTTAAGATGAAAGTATTCATCTTCCCTGGCATAAGGCTGCCAATTTCAATTCAAGCCTTAAAACCAGGTTTTGCAATCAATATGGTGGTGGAAGTCAAGATAGAACAATAGCAGGACATTCTTTTTCCATATTCTAACAACTTGGTGACCTCCTATCAGAAGTTTTGAAAGTGTGGTGTAGATTCAATAATATCTCTGTTTGCAACCTATCTGTTAGCATATGACAAGCCACACTCTCATCTCAGGACAAAAATAACCAAGCTAGAAGGTATTCATAACAGTTAATGGCTCAACGACTTCAAAAATGAGCATTTCAGATGAAAGCCTTTTGGCATATTCAGGAATTAAAGGTATTTTCCAAGTTTGCCTTTTGAGAGGCAGCACTGTAGTATGGAAAAGGGGCTGTTATAGAATGCCCATTAGCACATAATATAATGTGTGTTTTGCTAAGTTTACTTTTAATGAAGTTCACAACTTTTATAGCCTCAAATATTATTTTTATTTCCCTGGTAATCAGTAACACATTTATTCAGGGGTTGGTGTCCAATAACATATGCTTTTATCACAGAACCATGTGTTTTGCTTCCATAATTAACTCATTACCAGTAGAGGCCTACCCTGCATTAGTTCTCCCTAGCTTAAAGACTTGATTATTGGAAACCTTTAAGATGTTTCCACTTGGAGGATAGCAAGAGTAACAGAGAACAATTTCTCAATGTCTATATCATGTTAACTCACCCTAAGAGTAGAAACTGTCCAGAGATGTCAATTTATTCCAGTTCCCCACACTACCAAAATGTACCCAGTTATACCAAAATTTAACAGCTTTCCTAGGACTGTAGGAACTTTTTATGCTCACAATGGCATAGTCCTGACAGTTGGAGGATTTTCATATTTCCAGACAGGACTTTTTATTTGCAATATTTGTCTCTTGTTACAAGCAGTAGAACCAGCTATTCTCGAAAGTGCAGAAGCAGAAAAGAATGGTAGTGATTACGACGCCTCTAAAACTTTCTTGGACTACATGGGGACATAGAATCTCTGATATAAGGACATCAAGCAGCACTACTATAATTTCTTTGAGAAGGCCATAAGATGCCAGTCACTGAAGGTCCTTGAGAACAGATTTCACAGACATCTCTTTAAGAATTATATACATATCTGTGGTACTTCCTTGAGGAAGCAAAACTGACTAGGTTATTTCCTCAGGTACCTTTCAGCCCTATGATTAGACCTGGTATGCTCCAAAGAGGTTTAAAAACATATTCTGTAATTATGGAAACTTGTAGAATGTACTTGAAACTTGTAGAGTGCTTAATACATGGTCTTGTAAAAAGTACTCAATTGTCCAAAATTTCTATTTATTGATATGCACTGTTTAAGGAAAAAAAAAAAAACAACATAAAAAAACTTAAAAAAAATCTGAGCTTTTTAAAGTGATGGAGTAACCATGTGGGAACCTATTAATACCTGTTGAAATTATTCATATTAAAGGCAGGGGTTTGATATTCAGGAATCTTGTCAATGCGAATGAACAAAAAGCTGTTTTGTTAGCATTTTTTGTACGTTTCAGTATATGAAGTTAATATTTCACATGTGCCTTGGTTGGCTAAGCATGATCTGTGTATGATCTGGAGTTATTAATTCTGCCCTGCAAGCACAGACACAGTATCGTGTCACTTGGAGTAAGGTGCCTTCTTAAGGACTGCTGCTGTTTCATCGACATGTACTGTTCAACGCACATCGCTGAATGGAGAAACAGTAAAAACTGGATACGGGAGAAAAAAGCAAAAATTCTGGACTGTGCAAGTTAATGTAAATTAGAAAACGAAATCCTGCACAGCTCAACTTCAAAAAGAGAAAATGTTGCCTCAGACTTCAAATGGACGTTTGGTTTGTTTAGCTTGTAAGTCCTGCTTCATTTTCTTCAGATCGCTACAGCAATGCTATGTAGGCATTCCCCGAATTTTTCTTTGGAATATGACACTTTGGGATTGCGTCTGGGTTGGGTTTTTGTTGGATTTTTTTTTTTTTTCCTCCTGTTTCTTTCAATCTGTGACACTGAGGAATAAAACCTTCATACATGTGCCTGTGTATTTCCTGTTCCTCTGTTTGGCATGATGCCTAAAAAAAAAAAAAAATCGCTCTTAAATAAGAAGACAGACAGACAGACACGGCCGGTACACCCGTAGCGGGGGTGCCGGGAGGGCCTAGACCTGGGCACCCCGAGAGGTAACATCCAGTGAGAGGTTTGCTGCAACAGGGAGCTGGTGTTCAGCGTAGAAACAGGGGCTGGAAACTTTGCGGGTGTTCATGATAGTTAAGAGGAATAACGTTCTTCAGCAGCCTGCTGGTAGGAGGCCCTGCGGGAAAGAAAGCAAAACCATCTCCCAGTGACGTGGTGTGAAGTTTCCTCGGCTTTTTTTCGTGGTGTGGTTGTTGCCAGCAGCAGAGAGCTGAAGTCAGTAGCATAGAAGGTCCCTTCCAATCCTAAGATGCTAAAACAATTACAGCTGTCAAAAAGTGGAATTGTTTGCTAATACGAGACACGTTTCTGCAGCATATACAGAAGGCGTCTCACGTTTCTTTGCTTTTTGTAATGGATGAATCAATTAGCCTAATATTACAGAATATTGCTTTTTAATCGAAACAGCAGTATTTGTCTTCCCTAACATTTTTCCACTAAGCCCAACAAAAACTCTTTGGTGAAAGAAAGTACTTTAGAAATCACTCCATCATACAGTTTCGCAAGGTTTCAACACCATTTAAGATGGTTTTTAAGCTGTTTGATGCCATAAATGGCCAAGCATTTAAAATGAAAAATCTAATGCCATTTCCAACAGGAAACCAAGAATATTATTTTATCTTGACCAAGCAAGAGCCTATGGATGTATACATGCCCCGAGTTCTTTAAGATTACAGTGACTGCATAGAAAAAATTACAGCTCCTATGTTGCATTATTAACATACACGTAAATACAACATCTTTATTTTAATACAGTGCTTTAAGGAGGAAAAATAGTAATATTTTTGTAAGGAAGTGATAAAAATGGGAAGTAAAGCTTCATAAAGAAATGGCAATTTATCTTGAAAAAGGAAGAAAAATGATATACATAGTAGCAAGCAAGAAAAAAAGCAAAGGGGGATAGGAAAAACAAATTCTGCACTTTTATTCACTGGACTTGTGTGCAAGATATATTTTTCTAGTGTGTTTTACTGCATAGCATTACATAATTTTGTTAACAGTCAAAATACAGGACCTGTGGTCTATTTGGAGAGAAGCTGTGGCAACATAGTTCAGTCGCTTAGCTCTCCTTAAGAAAGACTGATTTACTGAAATGCCCAATGGCTGTTTTAAAGTAGAGACGAAATGTTGGAGGTGCGCGCACACACACACACACACACACACGGTGTTTGTCTTAAGATGCACCTGGGAAATTAAGTTTCCCCAGACAGAAATAAAACCAAGCTCCCTGCCTCACTTAAAAAGCGAGATATAATTCAGGAGAAGGGAATACTACCGATGAGCTAGGCGGTTCTGGTTACATCAGTAAATTCACGTGCCTCACTCCAGCTAAGTGGAGAACCCTGCACAATCAGCTCCAGAGGAAAAGTAGCTGTACATAGACCACAGTCCAAATAAAATAAAATAAAATAAAATAAAATAAAATAAAATAAAATAAAATAAAATCTGATCTGCAAAACTTTCACTGGCAAGAATATCATGCAAGGACTCCTGCTGACTGTCACAGCTCAGTCTTGAGTTTGAAGTAACAGGAAACATAAACAATACTTCTATTCCTCCGGTGCATCTTGTTCCCCACCAAAGAGCTGTATTTCTTCTATCACAATGACTGTTCATTAATATTGTGTAGCAAGCAAAACCACTGAAGATTTGAGGCACGTTAAGTGTGGCAAGCCAAAAATACTTTATTATACAGTAGCCTATGTTAATTTTTTTAAATACCAAATGCTAGAGAACTTCCAAGTATTGAGACCTTCCACATTCAGGAACATTGAGACTTAGCACACTCCACAGCCTCTATATTTAATATAGTGCAGTTATGAGAAACTTAATTAACACGGTTTTAGTGTTTTATTCATCTTTGGGTTCATAGGTATAAAGAGAATGACTTAGAAGTTTTTTTGGGCCAGCCATGAAAATCAAACACATTCCTCCAATGAATTATTACACCTTAGTCCTCTAACCACTAAGCACTAGCTAAAACAGGAACTTCTTATTAGAATTAATAAGTTTAAATGCATTTTGTCTACACTGGCAATAAAAATGTGCTGCTTTGAAGAATAGTTGAAAAAAATCTGGCTTCAGTCTTTCATTGTTCTTTTTGGCAGTAGTTATGGCAGAAGGATAAAAGGAATAACATTTTTTTGCTCTTACACAGATTTCAGGCTTTAGTCTCCTCTCTTCCACCACTTTCTCCTCCTCAGTCTAGATCAGGGGTCTGCTTGTGTTTGGGTTTTGGTAGGGGAGGGTCTTTTGGGGGGTTTTGGTAGGGAAGGGTCTTTTTGGGGGTGAAGTGAGGAGAGGAGAAGGAAGCAGGGAGGATGACATTGTTACCAGTGCAAAAATTGAATCTTCTCGCCTGTCAATATTTCTGATAAAAAGGATGTATAAGGAAACTCCAAATGGTGATATTTTACCACACAAATTACATTAAGTGTATTTTTCCTGTGGGTCTCAATGCACGATCATCTACATACAAGCTTAACACGGCAGGTAGTAAGCACCGAGATTGACAGGAAACACACAAAAGTTAAGATGTAGGAGTATTTTGGCAGAGAACTACAGTGGAAGTTGTTCAGTGATGAAGTAACAATTTTACTCAAGCATACAGTGAGGGCAAGAGGATTTCCATGGGCTAGATACTCTTTTGATAAATTTTCTGCCTTCTGAGCCACTTCTTAAACTAGTAGGTGTTGCCTGCCCAAACAGGAATTCCAACTTGGCCTCATTTACACAGCAGAACTCCTTTCTAATGGCATTTCAGATATCCACCAGAGGAAAATGTAGTCTGTTATTTCTCAGTGGTTTAGACAGTAAAGATTAAGAGGAAAGCATGAAATAATCTGCCACATTCAGTTATTAATTTAATGCAGAGAGGAATGGGGAGAAAATAAAGCCCAGAGTTATAAAGTAATTGCCTGATTTTTAACTAGTGTGCCTCCTGTGCGTTTCCCTCCTCAGCATAGAGTTAGAATGACAGCTTACATTTCCGAAAGGAAAGGTTTAGAGACATGTCAGGAACTCACTCTTGGGAACCTTCCGCGCAAGTATCTGCCTACAGTAGGGACAACTGAGTTCCTAACTTCTGCTGAATTACACCAAAGCATTTTTATAAATTGTTAAGCATTGATATATATAATTATTTCCACTGTGTACTTTCATAACCCATTTAGAAGTATTGGGTTCAATTTTCCCTGTTTTTTTTTCTCCTTCAACAAGTCAAGCTTAATTTCTACAAAATAAAAGAGCTTTCAGATAAAATATCAAATTAAAAAGAAGCAAACAAACAAAACAAGTGACAGAGAATTTTAATCCTGCAACACTGAATTACTAAAAAAACCGAAACAAACTTGGGCCCACAGATCTGTGCTAGGCAGAGGAGACAGTTCACTGTACACTTAAGAATCTGCCCAAGTTCTCAAATGGACCCGACCACTTTTTTTTCTGAACATGATTAAAATAGTTCTCATTTATTTTCACTGACCTGAACAAGATTCTCCACATGATTGTTTTCAACAAAGTTCAATCTAATTAAATTAAAAATAAAGCAGAGGAGACACTATGGTCCAGAGTAGCAGAATTTATTAATGTTTTTTCAGTAACTCATGCATTGCACTTTATGGACTCCATCAAGTTTCAAGGGTAGCTGTTCATTTCAGGAGCCACTGTGAACATATCATCCATAAAGCAGTACATCAAGCAAGGAAATATCACAGAAAGCCCCCTAACCCACTGGTGAAACATGAGAGACACGTTAATCTCGGCTGGTAAACCTTCTAGTTTTTCCACATACCAAAATTTGTGCAAACCTTAAAGTCAGTTTCCCTTCACCTGTGCAAAATACTCCTATATAATGATTTGTTTTCCTTTTTGCATACCAGAACCTGTGAAAGAACTGGAGTATGAACCTCTTTTGCTCTGCAGATCATTAGAGCTATCAACATTTCAGCCAATTTTTTTCCAAAAGAAAACGGCAGAAATGATTAGTCATTAGGGATGAGGCTTTTCCATTGATTTTCTAGATGTGGCCTCACTACTGCAAGATGCTTAAGCACGTGAATAGCTCTACTTATGAGGATGAAAGTGTTGCATAGCTCTAGACTAAAAGTGTGTTAGCTTACAATAGCTTAGTAAGTCTTGCAGTTGTTACCCTTTTGAAAAAAACATCCTCTTTCTCCCTAAAGAGACTGAAGAAATGAGGAGGGGCTATTGCACAGCACTGATTACACAAAATGAGGATAGAGCCCTTGGACCTTTTTTTGCATCCTGTATTATTATTATTATTAGATACCTTTCCAATAATGAAACCAATGTCTTCTTAAAAGCACATCCAAGATTCCCTATCAGCCTCAATTTAGTTTTAAGCATAAGCACCTTGGCTTGAAATGATACTCACATGCAGAAGCTTGAATTACAAATATATGAGCAGATAGATAGAAACAGGAAGGTGTTACGAGCTCCAGGCCAGATTTTCAGAAACAGAGGGCCTATAGCTCAAACTGAAGACATGTAGACTTTTCAAATAGAGCAACGACACCATCAGCATAACTATGTTTCATAAGTGTATTACACAACTTTGATACCTAGCATGTTTTGTAAAGCCCTGTAGTAAACACTGTAATTTCTCAAATTTTGTTTATAAGCAAAAAAGTGAGGTTCCCAACTTCATCTCTTTAAAGAAAAAGGTGTAAGCATGGAATAGACAGGGACAAATCACTACAAAATAACTGAGAAGTTAACTAGTTGTTGCATCCAAGCTGCAGGTATAACAACCTCTTTGAGGTGCTCTAATTTTGACCTGCAAGTTTCTCATTATGCACTAACCCATTAATACCCACGTTGACTTTTACTGTTACTTGACTTCTTCTCGAGGTAAGGTATAAGCTGGAATTTCTTCAAAACTGTTCTATATCTGGATGATGGGCAGAATGTACCCTAATCAAGTTTGCTGATGACACACAAATGGGAGGAGTGGCTGACACTCCAGAGGGTCGGGCTGCCATCCAGAGGGACCTGGACAGGCTGGAGAAATAGACTGACAGGAACCTCGTGAAGTTCAACAAGGGGAACTGCAAATTCCTGCACTGGGAGGAACAACCCCAGGCACCAATATACACTAGGTGCAGCCATCCTGCAAAGCAGCTTTGCTGGTGTCCTGCTGGACACCAAGTTGAACTTGAGCCAGCAATGTGCCCTTGCCACAAAGGTGGCTAGTGTTATCCTGGGCTGCATTAGGGAAAGTACTGCCAGCAGGTCGAAGGAGGTTATCCTTCCCTTCTACT